>CAUYQG010003779.1:0-16784 GCA_963574415.1 Tarsius wallacei
TTATTGTTGTTGTTGTTGTTGTTTTGTAGTTCTTTATATATACCAGATATTAACCTCTGATCAGATATAAAATTTGCAAATACTTTCTCCCACTTTATAGGTTGCCTTTCCACTCTGTTCACAGAAGTTTTAAATTTTGATTTGAACCCATTTAACTATTTTTACTTTTGCTGCCTGTGCTTTTGGTGTTTTATGTGAGAAATCATTGCCAATTATGTCATGATGCTTTTCCTCTATATTTTCTTCTAAGAGTTTTAGAGTTTTAGGTCTTTGATCCTTTTTTAGTTTAGTTCATTTTTTATACTGTGGAAGGTGAGGGTACAACTTCATTATTTTGCATGCGGATATCTAGTTTTTCCCAACCATTTTCAATTGTTGAAAAGACTGCCCTTTCCTCAATGAATGGTCTTGGCATACTTGTTGAAAATCATTTGACCATATATAGAAGAGTTTATTCCTCGGATTTCTACTGTATTCCATTGGTCTACATTTCTATCTTTTTGCTAGTACCACACCATTGATTACTATAGATTTGTAATACTTTTTGAAATCAGGAAGTGTGAGATCTCCAACTTCACTCTTCTTTTTCAAGATAGTTTTGACTATTTTGCTCAGGGATTTTTTATTCTAACCGTTAGAAATTAAATCTCACATGAAAATGAGAATACCTAGTATCTTAAAAAAAAAAGTCTAAAGCTGGGTGCAGTGGCTCACACCTGTAATCCCAGCACTTTGGGAAGTAGAGGCAAGAGGATTGCCTGAGTTCACAGGTTTGAGACCAGCCTGGGCAACATGGTGAGACCTCGTCTCTACAATAAATCAAAACATTAGCTGGGCATGGTGGCGTGCACCTGTGGTTCCGGCTACATGGAAGGCTGAGGTGGAAGAATCTCCTGAGTCCAGTATGTCGAGGTTGCAGCAACCGTGAATGTGCCACTGCACTCCAGTCTGGGCAAAAGTGAGACTCTGGGCCCCCCTCCCCCCAAAAAAAATAAGTCTAGCAAATTCTGGCAACAAGTAGTTGGAATTGTGAATAGCTGCCATGTGCTTGCCTGTGTGCCACTGCCACCCACTCATTTATATAACCTGTCTGGCTACCTGAAGGCCCTTTTTGCTTGAGACTTTAAGACCCCTAGTGTAAGGGAAAAGAAATTGGAGACAGAGGACCTACCTGGTCTAAGAGAAATGAAGTTGGAGCCACAGGATGTGGTGTTCTGGTTCAGAAACTTGCTAAGAAGGAAAAATATAAAGTTCCGGGACAGAATATAACTTGGACACCTCATTCTGTTTTGGTATTTTTGGAGGTTGTATTAGTCAGAGTTCTCCAGGGAAACAGTAGGATGGGAGAAGGTTGGGAAGGTTTTCAGAAAAAGCCTATCTGAGAAAAGGACAATTAAACTGAGGCAAAGTCCGGGCACAGAGACTCACACCTGTAATCCCAGCACTTTGGGAGGCTGAGGTGAGAGGATTGCCTGAGCCCAGGGGTTCGAGACCAGCCTGGGCAACCTGGCGAGACCTCATCTCTACAATAAATCAAAAAATTAGCCAGGCATGGTGGCACATGCCTGTAATTCCAGCTATTTGGAAGGCTCAGGTGGAAGGATCTCCTTAGCCCAGCAGGTTGAGGCTACAGAGGCCATGAGCATGCCACTGCACTCTAGCCTGGGCAACAGAGTGAGACTCCAACTAAAAAAAAAATAAAAAATAAATTGAGGCCAGTGCCTGGCCTAGTGGCTCACACCTGTAATCCCAGCTCTTTGGGAGGCAGAGGCGAGAGGATTGCCTGAGCCCAGGAGTTCAAGACCAGCCTGGGCAACTTGGTGAGACCTCATCTCTACAATAAATGTTTAAAAAATTATCCACACGGTGGCACACGCCTGTAGTTCCAGCTACTTGGAAGGCTCAGGCAGGAGGATCGTCTGAGCCCAACAGATCAAGGCTGTAGTGACCGTAAGTATGCCACTGCACTCCAGCGTGGGCAACAGAGTGAGACTCTGACTCAAAAAATAAAAAAAATAAACTTAGGCCAGAAATATGGAAAAATAACTAACAAGTGAAACTTTGATGGAAGAATATTTTAAGTCTATGATTGAAACTGAGGAAACAACATGTACAAGGGCCCTATAGCAGGGCTTTTAGCGTATTTTCTCTGGCATGATAGAAATCCAGTGGAGCTGAAAGTGGAGTTAGTGAAAGGAAAATGGTGAGACCTGAACAAGGGTGATAGTAAACCATTTAGGAATGTATGTGTAGTCATCATTCAGTGAAAAATCCCTGGAAGTTACTGCCTTACTAGACTCTGGTGTGGCCTTGTGCTTGTTGTGCTATGGTCATCGCCATGTTTCCCGGCTTTGGCCCCCTTCCCTATCTTGGGGAGGTGAATCTCCTCTTTCTCTTGTGCTCTCTCTCTAATTTACTTTTTAAATATACTATATTTTCCAATTAAAAAAAAGAAAAGAGGCCAGGCTCGGTGGCTCAGCCTGTAATCCCAGCACTTTGGGAGGCCAAGGTGAGCGGATTGTCTGAGCCCACGGGTTCGAGACCAGCGTGAGCAACTTGACAAGACCTCGTCTCTACAATAAATAAAAAGTTAGCCATGCATGGTAGAGCACGTCTGTAGTTCCAGCTACATGGAAGGCTGAGGCGGAAGGATTGCTGGAGTCCAGCAGGTGGACGCTGGGGTGACCATGAGTGTGCCACTGCACTCCAGCCTGGGCAATGGAGACTCCACCTCAAAAAAAGAAAAGAAAAACCCCTGGAGGGTTAGCTGGGGAATGACATAATTCACAATTTGGTTTTTCACTTTATTAAGGTCACTGTGGCTGCTGTGAGGAAGAATGAATTAGAGGAGAGGGCAAGGTCAGGCGCAGTGGCTCAAGTCTGTAATCCCAACATTTTGGGAGGCCGAGGCAAGAGGATTACCTGAATCCGGGGGTTTGAGATTAGCCCTGGCAACTTGGTGAGACCTCGTCTCTACAATAAATCAAAAAATTAGACAGGTGTGGTGGTGTGCACCTGTAGCTACTTGGAAGGCTGAGGTGGAAGTGTCGCCTGAACCCAGCTGGTTGAGGCTGCAGTGGCTGTGAGTGTGCCACTGCACTTCAGCCTGGGTGACAGAGTTAAACTCCAACTAAAAAAAAAAAAAAAAAAAAGAGAAGAGGGCAAGAGCAGAATGGTTGAGAGCAGTTAAGAGTTTACTGATGTAGTGCAAAGGTTGTTGGCAGCCTGAACAAAGGGAGAGAAGTGAACTGACTCGATATTTTGGAGGCAGAATCAATTGGGAGCCCAGGGTGAGTGGATTGTCTGAGCCCATGGGTTCGAGACCAGCGTGGACAACTTGACAAGACCTCGTCTCTGTAACAAGTCAAGACAAGACATATTCATCTCTGGAGACAGACCTAGGTCAGATGCCAACTCATAAAAGTTATTTAGTGAGCCAGGTGCAGTGGCTCTTGGCTGTAAGTCCAACTACTTGAGAGGCTGAAGTGGGAGAATAGTTTGAGACCAGGGGTTCAATACCAGCCTGAGCAATGGTTTAGTTTTGCTTTGTTTGTTTTTCATTAGCCAGGCATGATGACACATCTGTCATCTCAGCTACTGTGGAGACTAAGGCAGGAGGATTGCCTGAGCCCAGGAGTTCCAGGATACAGTAAGTTATGATTGTGCCACTACAGCCCAGCCTGAGTGACAGAGCAAGACCTCATCTCAAAAAAAAAAGTTACCAGTGGTGATAGGACCAAAACCTAGTGAAACACAAGTTAACTACATGTTTCATAGATCCAAAAACTTCTTCCTGAAAGAACTGTAACATTGCCTGCAGGCTTCCTCTGGCCCCAGGAGCCTTCTCTGAACATGTACAGGCCTAAAGTGAGATTTATGCTCCCAGGGGGAATAATGAAAATGATGTAAAGTAGCTGGGCGGGGTGGCTCACACCTGTAATGCCAGCACTTTGGGAGGCCGAGGTGAAAGGATTGCCTGAGCTCAGGGGTTCGAGACCAGCCTGGGCAACATGGTGAGACCTTGTCTCTACAATAAATCAAAAAATTAGCTGGGTGTGGTGGCACATGCCTGTAGTTCTAGCTACTTGTGGAAGGCTCACCTGAGCCCAGCAGGTCGAGGCTGCAGTGGCCATGAACATGCCACTGCACTCCAGCCTGGGCAACAGAGTGAGACTCCAACTCAAAAAAAGAAAGAAAATGATGTAAAGAAAAGGGTGGATAAACTTGTTTTCTCACTTCTGGGGTGAAACAACTCTGAAGCATGTACTACACTGTCTCCCCAACACTCCACTCTGTAACAAGACTAAGCCCCAGCTGCCCAGAGAAGTAACCTGCACACTAGCCCACCCTGTGCTGGCTTTCTTCACATTCCTGTCTCACTTCTTCACTCCATACTGGTAGCTCTTGGGATCATCTCTAAACAAACTGCGGGCACTCAAATCCTTGTGTTAGTGTCTGCTTCTGGGGGAATCAAACCGAAAGCACTCCTGACTATTTTCTAATGATGTCATTTTATTTACCTTTTTAGGGAAGTTAATACTGCCAACTGCTTCCCAATGTTTTCATGTCCTAGCACAAAGATAAAATTATAACACTTGCAAAAAAACACAGGAGTAAATTTGAGAGGACTTGGGAAGGCCTATGAAAAGCTTTTTTTTTCTTTATAATTATACATAATAAGAAAATTTTTAAAGAAAATAACATTGACTTTGGGGAAAATAATATTGATTTTTTGCTAAACATCCAAATACAATATTTTCATGGGAAACTGGAACATGTATCTGTGAATATAACCTTATGACATTAGGTGTCATGCTGAAATAGCTATGCAATTTGATTTTTTATATGATAATTGTTAGGTTAAAATCCCAGCAGGGCCAGGCGCAGGGTGGCTCAAGTCTGTAATCCCAGCACTTTGGAGGCTGAAGTGAGAGGTTTGCCTGAGCCCAGGGGTTTGAGACCAGCCTAGGCAACTTGGCGAGACCTCATCTGTACAATAAAAATCAAAAATAGCCAGGCATGGTAGCGCATGCCTGTAGTTCCAGTTACTTGGAAGGCTGAGGTGAAAGCAGCATCTGAGCCCAGCAGGTCGAGGCTGCAGTGGCCATGAGCATTCCACCACACTACAGCCTGGGTTAAAGATATATATACTCTGACTCAAAAAAAAAAAAAAAAAAATTCAGCAGGGCTGTCAAAATATTAGGTCAGACCCGTCAGGGGTTGTGGGGTGTGCGATCTAGTGCTATGTGAAGGATGCAAAGAATTGCACAGAAGTTAGATTGGAAAACACATTTTATTTAGAAAGTAGGCTGGGTGCATTGGCTCAGCCTGTAATTCCAGCACTTTGGGAGGCTGAGGCGAGAGGATTACCTAAGCCCAGGGGTTCGAGACCATCCTGGGCATCTTGGTGAGACCTTGTCTCTACAATAAATCACAAAAAACTAGCCAGGCATGGTGGTGTGTATCTGTAGTTCTAGCTGCTTGGAAGGCTGAGGCGGAAGGATCTCCTAAGTCCAGCAGGTTGAGGCTGCGGTAGTGGTGAGCATGCCACTGTACTCCAGCCTGGATGACAGAGTGAGACTCCAACTCAAAAAAAAGAAAGAAAGAAAGTAAATTAAGCCAGGCACAATGGCTCATACCTGTAATCCTAGCACTTTGGAAGGCCCAGGTGAGAGGACTGCCTGAGTCCAGGAGTTTGAGACCAGCCTGGGCAACTTGGCCAGTCTTTGTCTCTACAATAAATCAAAAAAGTAACCAGGCATGGTGGCACATGCCTGTAGCTCCAGCTACTTGGAAGGCTGAGGTGGAAGGATCACCTGAGTCCAGCAGGTCAAGGCTACAGTGGCTGTGAGCCATGCCACTAAATGCCAGCCTGGGTGACAGAGTGAGACTCTGACTCAAAAAAAAGTAAATTAGAGAGAGAGAGAGAGAGAGAGAGATTATCTTCCCCAAGATAGAGGAGGGAGCCAAAGCTAAGAGGGCCGGGCACAGTGGCTAATGCCTATAATCCCAGTACTTTGGGAGGTCGAGGTGAGAGTATTGCCTGAGCCCACGGGTTCGCAGACCAGCCTAGGCAACTTGGCAAGACCTCATCTCTGCAATAAAACAAAAAATTAGCTGGGTATGGTGGTACACGCTTGTAGTCCCAGCTACTTGGAAGACTGAGGTGGTAGAATTGTCTGAGCCCAGCAGGTTGAGGCTGCAGTGGCTGTGAGTGTACCACTACACTCCAGCCTGGGTGACAGAGTGAGACTCCGACTCAAATAAAAAAAGAAAACATGACAGTCATAGCTCAAAGAACACATGGCCTAGCCAGTGCTTAACAAAACAATGGCGAATGGCTCCTTGTAGCTGAATGCTTTTAAGCCTTCCCTTTGATGGGGGCAGGTCCTTAAGGTGATTTGGTGGTGGTCTGTTCCATGTCATCATGAAAGAGACAGGTTGTGTGACGATTTCTGAAAGAACTAGAAGTTGACCTACCATATGACCCAGCAATTCCCTATTGGGAATATATCCGGAGGAACTCAAATCATTCTACAAAAAAGATACCTGCACACGTATGTTTGTTGCAGCTCTATTCACAATAGCAAAAACATGGAACCAACCATGTTGCCCATTGAAGCTGGACTGGATTAAAAAAATGTGGTACATATATACAATGGAATATTATGCAGCCATAAAGAAGGACAAACATATGGACTTTGCCACAACTTGGATGGATTTAGAGTCTATCGTACTCCGTGCTCTATCACAGAAACAAAGTACACAGTACCATATTTCTCACTCATAAGCCACTTTGAACAATTACCATAATACTGTAAGAAAGGGATTGGCAGTAGTGGGAAACTGCCAGGGGCAGGGGAGTGGGATTGGTAGTTGAGGGAAATTGCCAGGGGAGGGAAGGGCACACCTCACCAACAAGGGTGCCTGCATAATGAACATTTGTATACCTAACCCTGAATTGTATCCCACATCTTTAAAATTAAATTAAATTTAAAAAAAGAGAGACAGGTAAGCACAGGTACTGATGTACATATGACAGGCAGATGGGTGGGTTAGTCACATAATTGTTGTCATGTTGATGAGGTCTGTGCCATGAAGGTCACAAAGGGATGATTAGGATAACTTGTTTACAACACAAGTTGGGGGGGGTTATAAGACAATTATCAAGCGCTACCTCTGAGAAACCAGTACTGTCCTTGGCAAGTGGGTAAATTAAAGTGAACTGTTATAAAAACATGGCAAAGCTAGGCAATGTTAAAATGGCTGCTCGTTGGGTATATTGTCTCCATCTTATGTCCTTTCAATAATCTTTACAAATTCTTGGTAGTCATACCTGTAATTGACACACCAGCAGAGAAGTCTTGTTCTATATATCAAGTGTAAACATGATGCTGTATCCATAAATTACACCCTACAATTTACATTAAAATCTTCCACCTATAACTTATATTTATTGTTTTCAGCTCCTGCTTTTAGGACTGGTTAACTTTTCCCACTACGTGCTGATCTCTCAGGGATCTAGTTTTCAAGAATTTAAGGGATAGTCACTGTAATCCTAGGTACTAACTTCATACCATTACTGGTCTGAGTGAAAACTTTTATTTCAATTCAGCAATGATTATTTGTGTAAACCACAGATGCTGTGGTGGTCTATCCTAAAATTTCTTGTAAACATTAAGAAGAAAGACCCAAAAATTCTTTCTAACTTATCCTGCCTTGCCTTCCACCATCTCCTCATTCCCAGCCTTTTGCCAGCAGTATTGAGCTTCTTACTCTTCCCCCATATCCCAATACTTCAGTCTACTAAACTTCTTGATGTTTATGCTACTTCCTCTGAAATGTTCTTTCTTTTCTCCATAATTCACTCTTTTCCATAAATCACTCTGTAATTCCAATCCAGTCACACTGCAGCTAGAGAAAATATTTGAAAACCAAAATCTGATAACCTCACTCCCCTACTTAAATCTTTTCATAGATTTCTACTGTTCATCCAATAAAAACCTTGTTTAGTCTTAGTTTTATAAAAGGTCTTATCCATCTGTCTTATTTCATCTACCACTCTCTCCTTGCCTATCTATATGTCCAAACACAGGAGCTTTCCTTCAATTTCTTGAATCAATTTAGTCAAGGTTATCGGGTTGAAACCTAGAAAACTTCTCTGGCTACCTTAAGACTGATGGGGCTGCCCCCTATATTACCCTCAAACCATATGAATCCTATACTATCCAGGCCCTCAACCTCACAGTCATAAATAGGCAATAGCAGTTCTCAGAACAGGAAAGTCTGGGTTCTTGGCACTGTCAGATCAGCTCCTCCTGGTCAAGTGGAGGGACATGGCTGTAGGAACCCATGTGGACATCTTCATCCCACACTCTCTGGGGTCTTGGACTTCAGACAGATGAAACCAAAGCAGCTCTAGCTCCTCACTGGCTGGTACATTTATTCACTCATTCAATTCTCTGAGCACTTTCTACATGTCAGGGATTATTCTAGGAGCTGGGGCTACCACAGTGAACAAAACAAATTTCTTGCTTTCAAGGAGCTTACAATCTAGAGGGAAGAGGCAGACCATAAACAAAGAAATATACAGGTCATGAGAAGTTAAATGCTATAAAGAAAAAGTAGGGCAACCCCCTCTGGTCCCTTCCCACTGTGGGAGCTTTTCTGTCCTCTTAATAAATCCTGCTTTCTCAAAAAAAAAAAAATAGTAAGAACATTTTGTGTACTGTGGAAGGCATTGCTGAGCACAACCCTGAAAAAAGAAAGAAGTGTGTATATATGGATAAAATGAGAAAACATGAAAAGTTGTTTTGTTTTTTTTTTTTAGTTGGAATCCTTCTCTGTCACCCAGGATGGAGTGCAGTGGCATGCTTATGACCACCACAGCCTCGACCGGCTGGGCTCAGGTGATCCTTCCACCTCAGCCTTCCAAGTAGCTGGAACTACAGGCACACACTACCATGCCTGGCTTATTTTTTGATTTATTGTAGAGACAAGGTCTCGTCAAGTTGCCCAGGCTGGTCTCGAAGGCCTGAGCTCAGGCAATTCTCTCACCTTGGCCTCCCAAAGTGCTGGGATTACAGGTTTGAGCCACTGCGCCCAGCCCAGCTTTTTATTTTTTGTAGAAATGGGGTATCACCATATTGCCCAAGCTGGTCCTGAACTCATGGACTCAGGCAATCCTCCCTCCTTGGCCTCTCAAACTTCTGGGATTACAGGCATCAGCCACTGTGCCTGGCCTTATGGATATTTTAGAGATAGAGGATGCATATGTGATTGAGGAGAAGAAAGAACATAAAATTTTCAGCCGGGTTTGGTGGCTCACGACTGTAATCCCAGCACATTGGGAGGGAGAGGTGAGAAGATTGCCTGAGCCCAGGGGTTCGAGACCAGCCTGAGCAACTTGGTGAGACCTCATCTCTACAATAAATCAAAAAATTATCCAGGTATGGTGGCACATGCCTGTAGTTCCAGCTGCTTGGAAGGCTGAGGCAGAAGTGGTAGCCATGTGTGTGCCACTGCACTCCATCCTGGTTGATAGAGTGAGACTCAAAAAAAAAAAAAAAGGCATCGTTCTTACCAAAAAAAAAAAAAAAGGCATTGTGCTAGAAGTATTAAAACTGAAATGTCTGAAATGTGGGTCAAGGCTCAACTTCCTAACAGAAGCTGCCTTATATATGCATGTAAATGTTCACTGTAAGTACCATGAGAGAAGGGATTATGTCTGTCATGGTCAGCATTTTTTTTTTTTTTTTGAGTTGGAGTCTCACTGTCGCCCAGACTGGAGTGCAGTGGCTGCTCCCGGTCACCGCAGCCTCAATCTGCTGGGCTCTGGTGATCCTTCCGCCTCAGCCTTCCAAGTAGCTGGAATGACAGGTGCACGCTACCACGTCCGGCTAATTTTTTTATTTATTGTAGAGATGAGGTCTCGCTAAGTTGCCCAGGCGGGTCTCGAACCCGCAGGCTCAAGCAGTCCACTCACCTCAGCCTCCCAAAGGCGTGGGATTACAGGCTGAGCCACCAAGCCCGGCTAGCATTGTTTCACTGACCTAGAGAAGACCCTGGCACACAGCATCCACTCAATCAATATTTTAGTATATCAATGTAATATTGATATGTCATTTCTTCTATTCCAATAGGATAGTGATTCATATGACCATTATTATTATTAGCAAACATACATAGCTTATTTACATGCATACCCTGTTCTAAGCACTTTACACATATTAACTCATTTAGTCTTCACAATAACCTTATGAGCTTGGTACTATTATTATCCCCTTTCACAGATGAGGAAACGAAGGCACAGAAATAAGTTCCAGGATTTCATTTTCAGAATCCATATTCTTAGCCACTACACCGCCTTTCCCAGTTTTTTGTTGTACATCTGACACTGCCATTGCTGTTAAAACAAGGTAAGGCTTTGTGGCAGAAGATTAATAGCATTTCATAACTTCTTCGCTATGAAAGAAGTGACTAGGCAGGCAGAAAGCTGCACATAGGGACCAAGCTCCTGCTCCAAAATGCCTTTACTATGTCAACATGAAGATGAGAGTCAGGAATGAGAAGTGGTGACAACCACCAGGAAGAAAGACTTTACATCAAGCCTGACCCCCAGGCCTCTGATAGCTAAAATGACTGAACTCCAACCTGTGGGCTCAGCCCAACTCTGATCTCCCAAAAGGACTGTAAAAAGTCAGCAGCTATTAGCTCAGCGATGAGTCCCTTTTAATGCTGGTACAACTGTGATCTGTGGCTGGGTCTTTTGATGCTCAGCACAGAGACCAATGACAAAGACCCACACTGACCCGGTTACCAACCCTGCCTCTGCTCTGAGGGACTGCCTGAATGTGGGAGTCTAGATCTAAGCTGACAGCACTCACATGGTCACCTTTGGACTGGTCTCTCGGTTTGGTAAGTATAGTACTTTTTTGACTCAACACCAACAAGTGTGTACATACACACCCCTGGCCTCACTCTTACATTTGGAGAGATATGAGCACATTTTTTTTTTAATTGTAGAGACGAGGTCTTGCCAAGTTGCCCAGGCTGATCTCAAACCCTGGGCTCAGGCAATCCTCATGCCTCCACCTCCCAAAGTGCTAGGATTACAGGCATGAGCCACCACACCCGGCCAACATGAAAATATTAAAGTGTCAGTTTATCAGAAATCATGAGGGGAAGAGACAAAAAAAAAAGATAGAAAATGGCAGTTTAGCCTAACAGAAGAAGTAATTCACAGTTATGCTGCTTAATAGCTACAAAAAGATGCAGAGCTGGAAAACAGGACATCAGGTCTTAGTAATTAGGGGAGACTTCCTAAAGGGAGTCCTCACACTAGGTCTTCTTCTTGACACCTGCTATAGGTCAATTACTATGATAGCTGCTGGAAATGAAATGTTGTTAAGCCATGATCACCAAGACAGTCCTCCACCTCAGAAGTACTGCTTTATCCCAGTGAATTGCCTTTTGTTGTGCTGCCATGAGAGGCATTCCTCTGAATTGGTCGCCCAGTCAGGGAGGCTGCCAAGGACACTTCTCCTCACATAACACAACGTGCTCTTTATAAGCATCCCTGGGAGACATTCCAATCTGATCTCAGTTCCAAAGTACTGAGTTTATGTTTTATCATCAAATACTATGAATTATGGGACCAATGGAGGCTGTCAGCTGAGACAAATTCATGGCCAGCTGTAACAAATGTAAAGGCCATTCCTGTATGCATGTTTAGCTTTGTTTCTGGCTCCATTTTGTCTCTACCTGTGTTTTTATCTTTTCATTCTTTTCATTTATAGCATCTTTGGGTGTATGGTCTTTTTTTTCTTTATTCATAGAAATAGCTGCGAACCCTTCTGGAAGAAGGCATTGCCTCAAATGTTTACAATACAGTATACCCATGTACATAAATGCTATGATAGGCCGGGCGCGGTTGCTCAGCCTGTAATCTCAGGATTTTGGGAGGCCGAGGCAAGAGGGCTGCCTGAGCCCGGGAGTTTGAGACTAGCCTGGGCAACTTGGTGAGACCTCGTCACTACAATAAATCACAAAAACTAGCCGGGTGCGGTGGCATGCATCTGTAGTTCCAGCTATTTGGAAGGCTGAGGCAGAAGGATCGCCTGAGTCCAGCAAGTTGAGGCTGTGGTGGCTCGACGTGAGCGTGCCACCGCACTGTAGCCTGGGCGACAGAGTGAGACTCAACTCAAAAAATTAAAAAAATTAAAAGAAAGCATTTTAGTAATGTAAAAATTCTTGTCAACAAATTACATACAGAGGAGCTCAGAAAATAGGTCAGGATCTCATAGATGAAGTATTTCACAATTTACAAAAAGACAGCAGTAAAAATGGTTACTGCATATCCTTTCATTCTTCAATCATATAAGAAATTACAACCATCTTCCTTCAGGTTATTTTTTTTTCCTTTAAAAAAAAGGAAAGAAAAAGTAAATCAAATGTACCCCATGGCCTCTTTCAGCTATCTACCAGGCCTAGAGTTTTAAAGACAACATGATTTTGTCTTTGTATTAAAGAAAATAATGGACTTCTTTAGTGACTAAATAGAATGCATTACTCTTTTTCCTCTCGCCCCTTTAAATAATGTTTTAAGACACTTAAAGGCAAAATTATCTGGAAAGTGCTCACTGCTAAGAGGAAAGTCTACTCTGAACTCAGGAGTTAGGAACTCTGATGTTTCTTATCAAAAAAGCAGCCCAGACAGGCAGAAAAGTCACTGAATTATAGTGCTAGGTTGGATATTCCATGAGGGTGAAACCATCTCTTCTTTTTCACAGCTATATTCCCAGTGCCTGGCATGAAGTCTGGTGCAATGTGTATTCATTCAGTCCGTCATTTCATAAACATTTTAAGTGGAGTCTCACTCTGTTGCCCAGGCTGGAGAGCAGTGGCACACTCACGGGCACGGCAGCCTCGACCTGCCAGGATCAGGTGATCCTTCAGCCTCAGCCTTCCAAGTAGCTGGAACTACAGGCATGCCACCATGCCTGGCTTATTTTTTGATTTATTGTAGAGATGAGGTCTCACCAAGTTGCCAAGGCTGGTCTCGAACCCCTGAGCTCAGGCAATCCACCCCCTCAGCCTCCTAAAGTTCTGGGATTACAGGCTTGAGCCACTGCGCCTGGTGATTCCATAAACGTTTACTGCGTACCAACTCTGCACCAGGCAGTATTCTAGATGCTTTGGATATCTCATAAAACAAAACAGACAAAAATCCCTGCATAAAAGGAAAACTCTTTCTCTATTCACAACACATCTGACCAAATGTAGGGAGTGGGTGGTTTCACACCAAGCAATTCTCTAATTCTCTGCAGATACTAATTGGGTATCCTACAATTTAATTCAATTCTGACATTAATTATAAGGCATTAATGCAGACCCCACAGGTTAAGGGCTAAAACCCACAGGACTGGCCCCAATTTCAGTCCCAATAGCAAGTCCAGGGTCTCCTGTACTTTTGATCAACCAGCTATGACTCAGGGTGTCTTAGTCTATTTAAGCTATTATAACAAAATATTATACCATTGTTGGTAGCTTATAAACATCAGAAATTTATTTCTCACAGTTCTGGAGGCTGGAAAGTCCAAGATCAAGGCACAAGAAGATTTGGTGTCTTATGAGGGCCTGTTTCCTGGCTTACAGACAGAGCTTTTGTATCCTTACATGGCAGAAGGGATGCACAGGCTCTCTCCTGGGCTTCTTTTATAAGAGCACTAATTCCATGACCTAATCACTTCCCAAAGCCCTAACTCCTAATACCATCACCCTGGGGTATTTTGAAAGGACACAAGCATTCAGACCAAAGCACAAGGGTTCCCACAACCCCATCCTTAGATTCAAAAATGTGATAGACCAGCTCACAGAACACAAGAAGGCAGCTCACTTGCATTTCTCAGTTTGGGGAAGGGCATGGAGCTTCACCCCCGAACACCTTAATATGACCACCAACCCAGAAGCTCTTCAAACTCCTTTGGTTAGGGATTTTACTGAGGTTTCATTACATAAGCATGATTAATTCAGTCATTGGCCACTGGTAATCTCCAGCCCCTCTCTCTTCCCTGGAGGTTAGGGTATGGGACTGAATGTTCCAATCACCTAATCACACAGATGGTTCCCCTAGCAACCAACCCCACATCTTTCAGGGTTCTCTAAAAGTCATCTCATTAACATAAACTCAGATGTGATTGAAAGTATCTTGTTATTCATAACAAGAAACTTATGAATGACAAGATACCATTTTCACTCTTATCACCTAGGACATTTCAAGGGTTTTAGGAACTCTGGTCAGGAGCCAGGGATGAGGACCAAAATATTATTTCTTATTATTTCACAAGATGACAGTAAGTTATTCAAATTCTGTCATTTTATTTTCCTATTGATAAAATGGAGAGAATTATCTGGTAGGACTTTTTTGAGGACTCACAAAATAATAGGGACTCAGTTAAGTTCAACATTTACTGAATGTCTTCTATGTGTCAGATTCTGCCTTCATGCCAAAGTTAGCAAAATGCATAAGACTTCCTTTTACAGAGTACAGTATGGAATTAGAGGGAAAAGAATAACAGTGGAGAAACCTGGCACTCAGCAAGATGATCAAGGTCAACACTGACAGTGATAAGAAATGTAGACAGTATGGAAAAGAGAATAGCACTTTACCTCTATGGTCTTCTTCCCCAAAGCTCATAATCTCAGTCTAACCATGAGAAAAACATTAGACAAACCAAAAATTAAAAGACAATCTACAAAATACCTGACCAGTACTCCTTAAAACTGTCAAGGTCATCAAAAATAAGGAAGCAAAAAAAACTGTCAAGATGAAACTTAGGCGTCATGACAACTAAAAGTAATGTGGTATCCTAGATAGAATCCTGGAATAGAAAGGGAAAAACTAAAGAAACCCTAATAAAGAATGGACTTTAGTTAATAATAATGTATTAATACTGGTTACTTGTGACAACTGTACCATTTTAACATAAATGTTAACAATAGGGAAGACTGGGTGCTGAATGATGGGAATTCTATACTATCCTTGCAACTTTTCTATTAATCTAAAACTATTCTAAAATAAAAAGGGTTTTTTTATTGTTGTTTTTTTGAGATGGAGTCTCACTCTGTTGCCCAGGCTGGAGTGCAGTGGTAAGCTCATGGCCACTCCAGATCAACCTGCTGGGCTCCAGCAATCCTTCCGCCTCAGACTTCCAAGTAGCCAGAACTACAGGTGCATGCCACCATGCCCAGCTAATTTTTGATTTATTGTAGAGATGAGATCTCACTGACTTGCCCGGGCTGGTCTTGAACCTGCGGGCTCAGGCAACCCTCTCGCCTCAGCCTCCCAAAGTGCTGGAATTACAGGCAGAGCCACCGAGCCTAGCCTAAAATAAAAAGTTTTCAAAATTACTGAGAGCAGGAGTTGAAGTGGAGGAGAGATCTCATAAAGACTCAAACTAGACAGGCATGGTGGTTCATGCACATAATCTCAGTGTTTTGGGAGACCAAAGCAGGAGGATCATTTGAGGCCAGGAGTTCAAGACCAGCCTGGGCAACACAGCAAGCTCCCATCTCTACAAACTAAAATAAATAGGCCAGGCTGGGTGGCTCACATCTGTAATCCCAGCACTTTGGGGAAGGCAAGGTGGGACGTCTGTTTGAACCCAGGAGTTTAAGACCAGCTTGAGCAACAAAGCAAGACCCTGTCTCTACAAAAAAAAAAAAAAAATTAGCTGGGCGTGTAGTCCCAGAAGGTTAAGTCTGTGGTGAACTATGATCATGCCACTGTACTCCAGTCTGGGTGATAAATGTACCCAGTGAGGCCCTGATTCATACATACACACAAAAGACTGAAATTCTGTACTCAGAGAGGTAGGAGGAAAAACAAAACAAACTGGTACCACTCAAGAAAAATAACATTTCTGGGCCCATTAGGTGTCAGTCAATTAAAAACTAAGTATTCCAATAAATTTAATTTATACAAACATAAAAAATAGCATTTTAGCTATGACTTACTTTCCACTTTGTGCTTTCTGATAAAATTTTTATTTTCTTTTTAATCAAAAGAAAAAAGTATTGCAGTATTCTACTCATTCAAAACTGTCACCTTGTCCCCACCCAATTCTGCTCCCGCCATGGCCTCTTCCTCCTCTTCCTCTTTCTAGGCTCTCCCCTATAGGAAGGGCATCCCCAACCATCCATGGTTTAAGCCAGAAAGCTGGAAGTTACTCCCTCTTCTCCTTCACCTCTGCATCACCATGCACTGCAAACTCCACCTCTATATTTATATTTCCTTCCTTCTCCATTTCTGCTGCTTAGGCCTCATCACTTCTGATCTGATCTCTCGCCATAAAAAGGCAGACGCGGTGGCTCAGCCTGTAATCCCAGCACTTTGGGAGGCCAAGTCGAGAGAAATGCCTGAGCCCAGGGGTTTCAGACCAGCCTGGGCAACTTGGTAAGAACTCGTCTCTACAATAAATCACAAAAAAACTAGCCGGGCGTGGTGACGTGTATCTGTAGTTCCAGCTACTTAGAAGGCTGAGGCAGAAGGACTGGCCTAAGCCCAGCAGCAGGTCAAGGCTGCAGTGGCCGTGAGCATGCCACTGCACTCCAGCCTAGGCGAAAGAGTGAGACGCCAACTCAAAAAAAAAAAAAAAATCACATCCCTCACATGAGCACCCAAGTGATTGCTGCAAATTGTACATATGATCAAATCATCTGTAAAACAAAGATACCATGAGGATTGAAATATGGCAACGTTTTTAGAGTTAAGCATAGTGCCG
>CAUYQG010003788.1:5000-63018 GCA_963574415.1 Tarsius wallacei
GGCAAATCGGCACAGACGGTGTGAAACGAAGCGTCAGTCGGCCAAGGCTCCCGCAGGGCTGAATCCCGAGGGCCGTACTGCGCGTGCTCCGCCTCCCACTACGCTCTTCCCTCGGCCTCCGGCCTTCCCGCAGAGCGGGGGCCGGATCTGCAGCCGCTTCCGCTGGGCGCCATGGGTGGAGGGACGCGCGGAGATGACGCAGGCAGCACCGGAAGCCGCTCCCCGGTGAGGCTGCGGACCGGGAGCGGCGGCCGCAGGTCCAGGTCTATCCGCGAGGCGGGGCCGGCCGGGAAGGGGGGCTGTCGGGCGCCCCTTCCTCTGCTGACCTGCCGCGCGTCGGGCTGTTTGTCTTTTTCTTCCTGCAGGCGCCATGGCTGCGGAGCGGACCCGGCCGCTGCGAGGCTCTGGCGGCCCGAGCGCGCCTAGTCGGTGTAAACCCGGCGCGAGGTCCCGGGCCCCGGGGCGCTCGCTCAGGTCAGTGCCGCGCGGAACACGGCTCCGGGAGCGAGGGACCTGGGAATGAAGAACGGGTTACAGGGATCTGGAGTTCATTTTAGAGATGGGAAAATAGGGCTTTGGAGTGACTACCTCCTAGTGCCTCAGTTTCCTTAGATGCGAAGTGAGTTAACAATGATGTCCCAGGATTACCATGCGTTTGAAAGATGGTGAAATGTGGTGGGGTGGTTTATGAAGTACAAAGCAAATGTGAGGGACTGCGCCATAATTGTGGGTATGCCACGGAAACAGGTGTGTATGTGGGTTGCTGCTTGAAATAAAGCAGAGATAACAGCATTAATGCTAAATTATAATAATAACTGACATATTTTGTAGGCTTACAGTGTGCCTGGTACTGTGCTAAGTGCTTTACGTGCATTATCTTGTTTAATCCTCAGAAAAACCCTTGTCGGTAATGCTGTTTGTGGCTACGTTTTACAAGTGAGGAAACTGAGTTTGAGATAGGTGAAGTGATCTGCCCAAGGTCACCTAGCAACAAGTGGAAATGCAGAACCCATTTTATATACATTATTTTTATTCTTTTAAAGCTTTTAAAAATTTTGTCTTAAAATTAAAGGTCTTAAAAAAAAATAGTGTAGTACACTCACACACTCCTATTCCTCAGCTCTCCAGTTCTCTGGAATCAACTGATGTCATCAGTTTCTTGAATATTCAAAATATATTTTATGCATATGTAGGTTTATAGATGTATACATTTTCAAAACCTGTGTATTCTTTAACTGGTTATGTTTGATAAAAGAGCGGGGAATGAAGCCTTCCTCCTAACAAATGTGTTTCTAGACTAGACCCGGCTTTGCTGGGGTCGGAGAGGAAAACACATTCACATTGTTTTATCCAGAATGTCCTGTTTCTAAGGCCTAGGGATACAGGTTTTGTTTTGAAAGTGTGTGAACTGGGCAAGATGTTGAACTTGTTGCTTCTTATGCCACTCTGGGAAAGCCTCTTGACTTTTTGAGCCATGAATTTCCTCATTTGTTAGTTAAGGGCAGTATTACTGATACCTTCCCGTGAGGTTTTAAGGGTCATAAGAGGTAATCTTTATGAATAGTACTTTAGTCTTTAAAACCAGTATAAATATGAGAGTTACCTACAGGAACATAGGAAGTTAATGGCAGAACTTGAGACCAAATCCATTTTCTCATCTCCCAATTTAGGAATTTTTTCATCACATGACCTATTTCCTCAGAAGTTTGTGATTGTTACTATTGAGGGCAGGAGGGCAAGTTTAATGTTAACTCTGAAGTGGGGACAAAAAAACAAAAAGGGCAAGACAGCAGAAGGTGTGGGTAGGTAGAGAGAAAAGGCACCTAGTGAGAAATAATAGCTTGACAGTAACAACCCTCAATTATAAAATAAAATAAACCCCCAGTAAGTTTGAACCCTTGAATTTTTCTTCCAGATATTCTTAAGAGAACCTTTGTGGTAAAACCATCGAGTTGAAAGAGATGTTAGTGGTCATGTCCCTTCCAGCCTCAGTGCCACCGAAGTCTTTTCCTGCCAGATATTTATAGTAATAAAACTAACAGAAAGAACCATTTGAGTTACTCTAAACTGGGCACTGTGCTAAGCGTGTCCCTGCTTTATTTCTGAGTCTCACAAATCCTCAAGGTGGGTGATAGTTTCCATTTTACAGATGACAAAACTGAACCATGCCGATGATACATAGGAAATGACTGAATCCACAAAAGTTTTTACTAACCTCCAAAGCATTTTCATTTATCCTGTTCTGCCTGTGTTCACCTGCCCTTGACTGTTCACAGTTATGGGAAGCTCACCATTCTGGAGGCAGCTGTTCCATTGTTGGAGAGCTCTGAGATTTAAAAACTTCTGTTGAATTGAAATCTCACTTCCTGAGGTTTCCCTCTGGGGACTTTGTGCTACTGGTACATGATATTCCTAGAGACTCTCGAAGAGAGTTCAGTTTAGATCTATGACCTTAAGAAAGTCCCCTCCAAAGTCACTTGATTCTTTTAGAAAAGTAAAAATTGATGTTTTTTAATAGTGTGTTCTGCAGAGTTAATGGGACCAGTTTATTTTTTTAAAAGCTGCCTTTTTCATAACAATTAGAAATGAAAAACTGGAAAAAACTTCCCATAAGAAGTTGGTCAACTTAGAGGACAATCTCTAATATAAGAGCTGGAAAAAGACTCTTATTTGGAGTTAAGAGGATATATAAATCTAAGAAATAGCTGGGCTTTTAAAAATTGCTCACTGGAAAGCTTGTCCCATAAGCTTCAGTAATGTCATGGGCACATTAATTTGGCCTGTTGTAGGATGTCTCTTAGATATTTGGGAATGATGGGAACCTGATGATGTTTTAATGGGTATTTTAAATTTGCCTTGTGGGCATTTAAGTAACATTTCAGCTCACATAAATATAAGCATTTCTACAACAGATGTGTATCATTGTGTGTGTGTGTGTGTAGATGGAGGAAGCCTCCTATGCTTTTCACTTTAAAAAATGGTTCCACAGCAGGTGTTTTGGTGTGTGTTTTTAATCATTCTGTATTAATTAATTAGTTGTTGTGGCATTGTGCAGGTGCCCACAGAAAAGGGTTATTTTGTTGTGAATGATTATTTTTAAAAGTAGAGATTTTTTAGAAATGTTATAGATAGGATGCTGTCAGGATTCAGAGGAAGGAGGGGGTTTGTTATCATGTTATAAGTTGATAAAACTTTTAGTAAACTGATTTTTTTTACAGCCAAGTAAATACTTAATATAAATTAATAACTCCTCTCTAGCCCAAGCTGTTTGACTTCAAGAATATTTTGAAGTCCATTCACAGTTCCAGAGACCAAAACTATTAGATAGTAGATGATGTGATTGAAAGGTTTGGTTGCTTGTACTAATAAACCAGACTGCCTTTTGTCCAAGAATGTTGTTGCCAAATTTCATATTGGAAACTTAGATTTTTAGTCCCATTAACAAAGTTGGAAAATAAGATCTTGCTTTTTGTGTAGACCTAATATCTGAAAAAAGATTAATTTTCCTTTTCCACATTTGAGCATAAGTTTTTAAAATTAGTGTGACAGTCTTGTGAGAAACTAAGTAATCAGATTAGAAGCAAAGATTTTTTTTTTAGTCATGGATTTGTTTAAATATATGAAAATAAAGAAAATAATAAGCCCTTGTGTACCCGTCTCCCAAATTAACATTTATCAACATGTAGCCAGTCTTGAGAAAGATAGTTTTTACTAGTTTGGTTTATTTTTTGTTATCTTTCTTTAGTTTAGTTCACATTATTAAGAGTGAGTTGATACCTGTTGACAGTAATGCAGAATACTTAAAAAAAATTTTTTTTAGTCATAGTTCTGGTACAATTTGTCATTCTCCTAAAGGGGAAAATGGTCTAATCAGATAGACATAGTACCCTTAGATCTTATCACAAGGTTGTGATTCTCCTGGATACCACTGACTGAGAGAAGTTGGTGTTCTCATCTTGAGAGCATTGGCTTCCAGTCTATTCTGCTGCTATTTAATAGCTCTGTGACTGTAGGCAAATCAGTTACCTTCTCTGACCTCCTCTGCAAAATGAAGATGATGATGCTTGTTTTCTATTATTTTGTAAGCATCGAGATTATTGATTTACCTTATTTGTGCAGGCTTCCAGGACCCTCATGGCTCTATGGGGCACATGGTTAAGAGTTATCACTAGCTCACATGGGGATTTTAAGAATAGACTGTGTAAGACCAAATTAGGTCTTTGGTAATTTATGTTCTAACCAGGAAGTGCCATAAAGGAGGTGGAAGAACCAGAATTCCTGAGGCAAATAACTTATGACATCTGCTTACTTTTCTTTCCTAAACCATTTTACCTGAACATCCATTGCAAAAGCAAGTAGTCAGTTCTGTGATTTTGGTGACAGGTCAAGTTGTGCCTAGCATGATAACTAATGTCTCAGGTTATTCTGGAAACTTGCTTTCTGGTTGTCACATCCTGGTGCTTATTTTGTGATTTTAGTGCCCAAATAGTGTATTAAGAATTTCTTTAAGGAAGTAGTTTTATAATGGCTTTGATGGGGAGGGGGTGTATTATAAAATGCACTGTTTTATAATGAATGAATACTTTGTAAATCTTTTGTACTGTGAAGATGCATGTAGCATGTGCTAGACTTGAAAAAGAAAAGTCATGCACACCAGCCTGTTTCATTGACTTATGTTTTGGAGATCACGATTTGTGAAAGTATGTTTTCTCAAATGTATTTTATTTTGTGTGCATGGAAATTTTTCAGATAAATATAGTGTATTAACTGTAAAATTGTAATGTAACTAAGCATAAAGTAATGTAATGCCAAGTTTTTTACACTAATTTTTAATAATACTTCATTTGTTAGCAGTCTTGCTTGAATGGTCTTTTTGAGCAGAACTAATACAATATTTTGATGTGCCACAGGTAAATTTTTCCATAACCTTATGGAGAGAAAGGACTTTGAGACATGGCTTGATAACATTTCTGTTACATTTCTTTCTCTGACGGACTTGCAGAAAAATGAAACTCTGGATCACCTGATTAGTCTGAGTGGGGCAGTCCAGCTCAGGCATCTCTCCAATAACCTAGAGACTCTCCTCAAGCGGGACTTCCTCAAACTCCTTCCCCTGGAGCTCAGTTTTTATTTGTTAAAGTGGCTCGATCCTCAGACTTTACTCACGTGCTGCCTCGTCTCTAAACAGTGGAATAAGGTGATAAGTGCCTGTACAGAGGTGTGGCAGACTGCGTGTAAAAATTTGGGCTGGCAGATAGATGATTCTGTTCAGGACGCTTTGCACTGGAAGAAGGTTTATTTGAAGGCTATTTTAAGAATGAAGCAACTGGAGGACCATGAAGCCTTTGAGACCTCATCATTAATTGGACACAGTGCCAGAGTGTATGCACTTTACTACAAAGATGGACTTCTTTGTACAGGTAAGAGACATTGAACCTTTTTTTTTTTTTTTTTGGTGGTTTTGTTTTTTGTATTTCATAGGATGAAATCTTAAACACTGCTTCTCAGATTTGAAAATGACAAATGCTGATTATGAGAGATACCTATAATGGCATTTTTTCCTCCATCCCTGAGTGAATTCCCCCCATCCTCTTTTTTCACTATAGAGAAGACAATGTTTTTATAATGTTTTCTGAGGAAAAAAGCTTCAGACATCCTTTTAAACATCATGTGAATCATGATGCTGGTTCATTGTGTTTCTTTTTCTATCAGCAACTATTTTTGGGGGGAAAAAAGTGGAAAAATTGGTGCCTAATATGAATGTCTTTGTTTACATTACTTTTTTCTCCTTGAATTATTCATTTGGGGTAGAAGCCTAAAAGTAGAATCACCAGATTCAGAAGTAAGAATGATTTTCCTCTTAATATCCTTTCCAGATAGATTGAAATTGATACCATGCCCACAGTAGTCATAAGTAGCTTGTTTCTTACTGAGAGTCTCACCAGACTCAGTTTTAATATTTTTAATGTTAAAAGATGTTTTATTTCTCAAGATTGTTTAAAATTGCTAGACATTTTGCCAGTTTTAGAAAATAAAAATTTGATTTAAGACATTTAATGGTTTGGTTTGTCATCCTGAAGTTACTTTGTGCTTACATGAATTTTTCCATCTTTAAGCCTGACTGTTGGAAGAATCAGTTTTGTAGTTTGGTGTGCTTTCCCAGTTGTGGTGATGGATTTTCCACAGCCTGTCCTTTTTGCCTCATGATCTATGGCAGGTATTTTTTAAAGATTTAAGATCCAGTATTGTCTTGGAGCTTGGAGCTCTTTCTTACATGTGTAAATACTGGCAGTTGAATCATTGTTTTCACAACTACCTCTAGCTTAAAATTATTTTTTCTGTCATCAAACTTTACTTTTGAAATGCAATAAAACCTCAATTACTTGGAACAGAAGTAAATGGGAACTATCCACTGAATTCTCTAACTACTTTAAGATTATTCTCTGGGTGGGTCTATATGTTATATGATTTTTACTCTAAGTTCATCAGGTTTGCATATTGAAAAGTATGCTAGCTGGGCTCAGTGGCTCAGCCTGTAATCCCCGTGCCTTGGGAGGCTGAGGTGAGTGGATTGCCTGAGCCCGTGGGTTTGAGACCCGCCTGGGCAACTTGGTGAGACCTCATCTCTACAATAAATAAAAAAATTAGCCGGGCGTGGTAGCACACACCTGTAGTTCCAGCTACTTGGAAAGCTGAGGTGGAAGGATGGCTAGAGCCCAGCAGGTCGAGGCTGCGATGGCTGGGAGCAGCCACTGCACTCCAGTCTGGGCGACAGAGTGAGACTCCAACTCAAAATAAATAAATAAATAAATAATAATAAAAAAAGAAAAGTATGCTTTGCTGTGGCTATTGGAAATTATCCGAAGCATTAATTTTTCGAACAGTAGCATCCTTAGGGCTATTACTAATGAGAGAAGTATTTGTTACAGAATTATGCTTGTGTCTGTGTCATCTTATTACTTGAATTTCCACGGTGGTTGAATTGGGAAATCACTGAATGTGGTAATAAACTTACAGTGACTCTCGCCTTAGCACCTAGAGCGAGCAATAAGACAGTATTACCAAAGAGACTGACAGCTAATGCTACAGACTGACATGGTATAGGTAGTTGTAGTTATCCTTCTGTTCTGCAGCTTACTTCTGAAATAAGAAAGGAACATACTATGCTTTGTATTGTTCAGTAGATATTTGTTTATGAAATACCTGCCATTTGAAAAGCAGTGTGAGGCATACATGGATGAATTAGAGCACTTATTTTCTCTGAGAACATACACACTAGTGTCAGGAGATGACCTGACTTAGGTAAAAGTCACTGTGTGGGGTATGGCAAATCATTGAACACTTAGCTGCTGCCTCATTGTAAATTATTGCCATGTGGAATTCAGGCTCGGAGTTGCCAGATCTCACTTTTCAAGAAAAGCTTCAAATCTAGGTTTCTGTGAAATAGTCTGATTTTTTTTTTTTTTTTTTTTTTTTGAGTTGGAGTTTCACTCTGTCGCCCAGGCTGAAGTGCAGTGGCACACTCACAGCCACCCAGCATTGACCTGCTGGGCTCCAGCGATCCTTCCGCCTCAGCCTTCCAAGTAGCCGGAACTACAAGTGCGCACTGCCCTGCCTGGCTAATTTTTTATTTATTGTAGAGACGAGATCTCGCCAAGTTGCCTGAGTCTTAAACCCACGGGCTCAGGCAGTCCACTCACCTCAGCCTCCCAAAGTGCTGAGATTACAGGCTGAGCCACTGAGCCTGGTCTGACTTTTTTTTTTAAGTGTTATTCAGATTTTTTAAATATTATGGTTTGGTTATATTCAACCTGTGAGCTTCAGCTTACAGCTGAAGAAGAAAACAAGAGTTACAAAAGAGCTAAAATAAAATACTGTTGATTTGTATGAGGAGAAAAACAATACAGTTGTTGAGGAAGGAGTGATTTCCATTTGGAAAAATTGATTAGTGTTTATGTTGGAACTTGAAGAATTGATAGATTTTAGAGAAATGAGATACAGAGTAAGGGCTTTCCGGTAGGAAGATCAACATTAACAAAGGCTTGGAAGAAGCCAACCATGGAGCATGTGTGAAGAAAATAAAATTCATTTAAGTTAGATTCTTACACTGTAAGTAGGTACTCAGAAGAAATAGGCTTGTTAAGAGCCTTGAATGCTGGCAACACAAGTTTGAACAGTTTATGAAAGCCTGGGCATGGTGGCTTATGCCTGTAGTCCCAGAACTTTGGGAGGCTGAAGCAGGAGGAATGCTTGAGGCCAGGAGTTTGAGACCAGTCTGGACAACATAGAAAAAAATTAAAATTAACTGAGTGTGGCAGTGTACCTGGTAATCCTAGCTACTTGGAAGGCTGAAGTGGGAGGATTACTTAAGCCCAGGAATTCGAAGCTGCAGTAAGCCATGATTGTGCCATTGTACCTCAGACTGGTGGCAGAAAGAAAGAGAGAGAGAGAGCCATGAGATTTATGAGCAGAAAAGAAGTCAGGTTAGAGCTTTCTGCTTCAGGTAGACCAGTGTTTCTTCTTATTTATTTTAAATATGTGGGGTACAATTCAGGGTTAGGTATACAAGTGTTCATTATGCAGGCAGGTACCCTTGATGATGAGGTGTCCCCTCCCACTCCCCCAGCAGTTTCCCACTTATTTATGTTAGACTTAGTCCCCTTTTGTATAACATATTTTACTATATCACCTTGTCTTTTTGTTTTGTTTTGTTTTGTTTTTGAGTCAGAGTCTCACTGTGTCACCCAGGCTGGAGTGTAGTAGCACACGTAACGCCAACCACAGCCTTGACCCACTGGGCTCAGGTGATCCTTCTACCTTAGCCTTCCAAGTAGCCGGAACCATAGGCCAGCTAATTTTTTGATTGATGTAGAGACAAGGTCTTGCCAAGTTGCCCAGGCTGGTCTCGAACCCCTGGACTCAAGCGATCCTCTTGCCTCAGCCTGCCAAGGTGCTGGTATTACAGGTATGTGCCACCCTGCCTGGCTAGTTTTTTAATTTATTGTAGAGATGATGTCTCGCCAAGTTGCTCAGGCTGGTTTTGCCCATTGCTGGGCTCAGGCAGTCCTCTCACCTCAGCCTCCCAAAGTGCTGGTATTACAAGTGTGAGCCACTGCACTTGGCATATCATCTTGTCTTGAATTTATAGAAATAACTTATCTACACATACATGTTTTAAAAATCAGTATAATGCCTAAACTGTGATCCAGAAGAGAAGTAAGAGGGCTGTAATTTAAAATAATAACACATTCAAATATTAATGCTTAAGCATGACTGTACTAGAAGGCAACAAAGTAGATTAAGTGTTTGCACCTATTTGTGCTGTCATTGTGAACGTGACAGCTATGAGTACACATTCTATTTGTGTCACACTTAACTAGTTCTATGATCTTCTCAGTTGGTGAAAAACTTTTCACAAAGTTCCCTAAAAAGCAAAATACATCTTTCTTCAATTTACAGGAAATTCAGTATATAGTTAAACCACAAATATGCTTTGTAAAACAGGCTCTAGGTGCAGATAGCAAAAAATAAGGTTTTCACTTATGAAGTTTGGTAGTACTTTCAAGAATGTCATGCAGAATACAAGAGAATTCTTTTTATGCACTGTTCTAAATATTGCAAGGTATCTAGCATTTCTGGCCTTCTGCCCAATAGATGCCAATAATGTTCCCCACCCCCATCATTGTGACAATTGAAACCACCCCCACACATTTAAAAATATTCCTTTAGGAGATGATCTTACTGCTACTGAAACCTATCATAGACAAATTAGAGCTTGCAGATTAAAGTATTAGCTTGTTATAGTTAGGTCACGATAAATAGGTCTAAACTTAGGATAGAAAGAGTAGAAATTTTTTAAAAAGACTGCGGTTCCATGGTATAATGGTGAGAACTCTGATTCTGAATATAGAGCTTACTTCCTTTATTTATTTATTTTGAGTCAGGGTCTCACTGTCGCCCTGGCTAAAGTGCAATGGCATGATCACAACAATCACGGCTCATGGCAGCCTCAACCTCCTGAGCTCAGGTGATCCTTCCACTGCAGCATCTGCAGTAGCTGGGACTACAGACACATACCTCCACACCTGGCTAATTTTTTTTTTTTTTCCTGTAGAGATATGAGGTATTACTGTGTTGACCAGGCTAGTCTCAAACTCCTGTGCTCAAACAGTGTGCCCATCTTGGCCTCCCAAATTGCTGGGATTACAGGCGTGAGCTACCGCGCCCGGCATGAATGTGTAGATTTTTTTTTTAAAGAGCAGCCATTAAAGTAGAATTGATAAGATTTGGCAGTGAATTCAGTATGTGGCAAGGAGAAGAGAGATTTCAGAAACAGCTGAGGTTTCTAGCTTTCTATGCCTGGGAAAATAGTGGTACTAATAACAAGAGTAGAAAATGAGGGAATAAATTTGAGAGGATTGGCGAAGTTAAATTTGGATGAACTGAGTTCAGCTGGTTATTGTTTATAAGTAGAGGCTTCCACAGCATTTGGAAATACAGAGCCAATGCTTTGGAGAGTACTCAGGGCTAGAGAGACAGATTTAAGAGTTAGTCACATCACAGCTATGACTAGAGCAGTGAAATTTTAAAAGGAAATTTAGAGAGGAAAAAGAATAAAACTTAGGGTAAATCCTTGAAGACTGTACTTAGAGAAAGGAGAGAGGTAAAAGAAATAGAACAGTGATTAAGAGTTTCATGAAGGAAAATGATAGCCTGTTTTTTTTTTTATTGCCTAAGCCCCTAGGTTCGTGACCTGTTGGGCAACATGGCAAGATCCTGTCTCTACAATAAATAAAAGAATTAGTTGGGCATGGCAGCTCACACCTGTAGTTCCAGCTAGTTGGAAGACTATGATAGCCTGTTTTAAAGAGGTATTGGTAGATGCATATTCAGTTGGTCAACAGAATTGAATGCCTCAGGGGTGGTAGAGAGCTGAGATCTGATTCTACCAGCTAAATATTTAAACTTAACTTGATAAGCTAGTTTACTGCATTGGGGTTACAGCTCATTTTTCTGCCTATCTTTGTTACATACCCATTCCTGACATTTTAAAATATCAAAGTAATATTTTTATCCTGTTTTTCTGAATGGAGGGATTTTTTTTCATGAAATATGAGAGTCCACATTTATTTAATCATCTTTCACCTCTAGAATGCATCATTGATGACCTATTTGAAAACACATTGGGTTAGTCAGTGCAGCAAATGGGAGCCCAGAGGGAAGGCTGACATAAAGCCAGAAAGAGTGGAGAACACGGCTCCTAAAGGATTAGCAGTGAGGAGTAGACTTGTAGCACTATAAAACAGAACTCAACCTTATTTATTTATTTATTTAAGACAAGGCTTCCAGCACTTTGGGAGGCCAAGGCAAGAGGATTGTTTGAGCCCAGGAGTTTAAGACCAGTCTGGACAACAAAGCAAGACCCTTGTCTCTACAAAAAATACAGAAAAATTAGCCAGGCATGGTAGCATACGCCTGTAGTCCCAGCTACTCGGGAGACTAGACTGAGGTGGGAGAATTGCTTGAGCCCACGAGTTTGAAGCCACGGCGAGCTGTGATTGTGCCATTACACTCTAGCCTGGGTGGCAGAGTGAAAGCCTGTCTCAAAAAATATTTAATTAAAAAATTTTAAGAAGCCTTTTTGCTAGTCTGGGCGTGGTGGCTCACACGTATAATCCTAGCACTTTTGGGAGGCCAAGGTGTGAGAATTGCTGAACCCAGGAGCTTGAGACCAGCCTGGGCAACATAGTGAAAGCTTTTCTCTAAAAAAAAAAAAAAGGGTATCATTCTGTCACACAGCAGTGCCGTAATCATGGCTCACTGCTATCTCGACTTCCTAGGCTTGAACAATCCTCCTGCTTTGGCCTCTCAAAGTATTGTTATGTAGACATGAGCCACCATGTCTGGCCTGGCTATTTATTTAGGGTGTAAAACAATAACACAACTTTTTTCTATATAAACTAGTTTAAGTGAATAGTTTAGATAATCTCTAGTTTTTTTTTTTTCTCCAAACTTTGGTAAGACATACATAACATAAAATTTACCATTTTAGCACTCTGTTGCCCAGGCTGGAGTGCAGTGGCACACTCACAGCCACCGCAGCCTCAACCTGCTGGAGTCAGGCAGTCTTTCTGCCTCAGCCTTCCAAGTAGCTGGAACCACTTGGTAGAGACTAGGTCTTGCCAGGTTGTCCAGGCTGGTCTCGAACCTCTGGGCTCAGGCAATCCTCTCCATACTCTGGCTCATTTTAACATTTTAAAGCATACAGTTCAGTGCCATTAAGTATGTATTCACATTGTTATGTAACTATCACCATCCATCTCTAGAACCTTTTGCATCTTCCCAAACTGAAACTATGTTGGTTAAACAGTAACTGCCCATTGCCCCTTCCCCGCCTCAGCCTGTGGTAGCCACTATTCTACTTTCTGTCTATGAATTTGACTACTCTAGGACTCTCATATAAGTGAATTATAATAGAGTTTTTTTTGTGTGTGAGTAGCTTACTTCACTTAGCATAATGTAATGCTTTCAAGATTCCTCTGTTGTTATATGTCAGAATTTTATTCCTTTTCAAGGCTGAATAATATTCTATTGTATATACCACATTTTATTTATCTGCTCTCCTAGTTTTTAGCTGCATTTCTTGCTTCCAGTTTTGCCCGCCTTTAATGCATTTTTTCATGATATAACCATAGTGATCTTACAGAAATGCAGTGAAGGTTATAAACATTCTCCTGACCCAGTTCTCCAGCTGGACGTTACCACTATTTCCCAGTCAGACTGAACTGTTTTTATAA
The DNA here is from genome assembly GCA_963574415.1 of Tarsius wallacei. NCBI lineage: Eukaryota > Metazoa > Chordata > Mammalia > Primates > Tarsiidae > Tarsius > Tarsius wallacei. Next base: position 17,798 of record CAUYQG010003788.1, read on the forward strand.
TCGTTGTTCATGTTTTAGGCAATACATTTCAACAAGCATTATAAGTTTTTAGAATGGTTCCAAATAGTTCTGAATTGGGCCCGGTTCCTATTCACATTTTTATTTATTTTTTTTGAGTCGGAGTCTCCCTCCGTCGCCCAGACTGGAGAGCAGTGGCATACTCACGGCCACCCCAGCATCGACCTGCTGGTCTCCGGCGATCCTTCCGCCTCAGCCTTCCAAGTAGCCGGAACCACAGGTGCGCGCTACCATGCCCAACTAATTTTTGATTTATTGTAGAGATGAGGTCTCACCAAGTTGCCTAGGCGGGTCTCGAACCCGCAGGCTCAGGCAATCCACTCACCTCAGCCTCCTAAAGCGCGGTATTACAGGCTGAGCCACCGAGCCCAGCCCTATTCACATATTTTTATGTAATATATAAATACTTAATAAGTTACTTTAGTAGGTATACACCAAGGATTAGCAAACTATGGACTGTGGGCCAAGTCCAGCAGAAAAGAGTAATTGCAACAGAAATTGGTTGGCTCACAAAACATGAAATATTTACTACCAGGTCTTTTATAGAAAAAGTTTTGTTGACCTCTGGTATATACTATTCCTGTTTTGTTTTGTGTTTTTTTTAGCCTAGTTAACTTATTCACCCTTTAGATTTCAACTAGCTAAAACTTAAAAGGCTTTTTAAAGCTATGAAATTTCTACTTTGAACAATCTCATGCCAAAGCCTGGCTTAAAAAGAAAATAAAAGAGGAATATATTTGAGGAGCAAGTATAAGGCATACTTTACTCCTTTACTCCTAAGGCATAGTTGTAGAATGCCTACATGTTGAGTGGGACAATTGTAAATTCAGTGGAGCTTCACCTGAGATTTTTTTTTAGTCCCCTCCTTGTATTTGCTATGGGCTTTTCTGCTGCCTGCTAGGTACTATCCTGAATTATTTCTTGTTTAGCCTTTTTGTCTTCCCAAGTAGATTGTGTATCATGAGAGCAGGAGCCCTGTGTAACACAGAAGATCTGTAAATACATGTATTTTGTTTTTCTATTCTTGGGCTCAAGCAGTCCTCCTGCCTTGGCCTCCCAAAGTACTGAGATTAGGGCATGAGCCTCCACATTTGTTGAATGAATGACTCAATAAGATCCCAGTTGAACACTGGTTATAAATCAGAACCAAGTTCATACAGGACCTAAAATAATTTCCTCTCCTACTCTAACTCATTAGGAATACAGGTACAACATGTCTAAGCTGAGGGACGTTAAAGGCTGTGAAGACCATTGCTATCCAATATGGCTTTTGAGTACTTGAGCTATGCCTAGTCCAAATGGAGATGTGAAATGTGAAATACCGGATTTCAAAGATCTAGACAGCGTTTCCCAGTCTTTTTGGCATCAGGGACTGATTTCTTGGAAGACAGTTTTTCCATGGACAGGGAAGGAGGGAATCATCAGGCATTAAATTTTCATAAGGAGCAAGCAACCTACAATAAGGTTCATTCTCCTGTGAGAATCTAACGCCACTGCTAATCTGACAGGAAGCAGAGCTTCGTTCACCTTTTGCTCACCTCCTGCTATGGGGCCCGGTTCCTAACAGGCCAGGGACTGGTACTGGTCTATGACCTGGGGGTTGGAGACCCCTGATTTAGAATGTCAAAGAATATAAAATATCTCATTAATTTTTATATTGATTACAGTTGAAATGATATTTTTTATTTTTTTATTTTTTTGAGTTGGAGTCTCACTCTGTCACTCAGACTGGATGCAGTGGCCGCTCCCGGCCACTGCAGCCTCAACCTGCTGGGCTCTGGCGATCCTTGCACTCAGCCTTCCAAGTAGCTGGAACTACAGGCGCGTGCTACCACACCCGGCTAATTTTTTTATTTATTGTAGAGATGAGGTCTCGCCAAGTTGCCCAGGCGGGTCTCGAGCCCGCAGGCTCAGGCAATCCACTCACCTCGGCCTCCCAAAGTGCTGGGATTACAGGCTGAGTCACTGAGCCTGGCCTGAAATGATATTTTTGATATACTGAATTAAATAAAACACATTAAAGTGTTTTCACATTTCTTTTTGCTTTTTAAATGTAACTTTGAGGATGTTTTAAATTACATACGTGGTTTGTATTATATTTCTGTTAGATAGCACTGTTCTGGACCATTGGTTTGCTAATGAGTAAGAATCATCTGGCAAACTTTACTCCACCTAAAATATTCTAAATTAGAATCTCTGAAAATAGGACCCTGCTTATGTGTTTTGATAAAGCTCCCCGGATTACTCTGATGTCTCACATGCCAGTTGAGAACCACCAAACAAGTCTTGCTCCTCTTTTTATACAGAAGGAAACTGAGTCCCGAATAGCTAGTAGAATCTTCATTTCAGTATGCTCTCATAGAGTTTTCCCAGGTTAAAATTCATACTCTCTTTCGTAAGAGATGGCTCTTTTTCTGTTGTCTGAAACAGTGGCTCTTGACTACAGGTGGAATTGTGGACTGGCTTTATTTACTTAGTCATTTCAGCTTTTTGAAAACTGGTCATTTGTTGCTTTGCTAGAATACTGTGTCCTTTATCTTAGTGACTATATTTAGTGTCTTCTCAAAAATGTCTTTTTCTTTATCATGACTTAATAAGGGTATATTGTAAGATATGAATTAATCATTAGGACTTTAAGCTTAATTAAAGCTAAATTTTGAATTATCACCATGATTAGTATAGAATTTTCATCAAAGGCAGAAATAAAACCTTTTTCCTACAGAATCTTAAGAGACTTTTTACAAGTTCTTTGTTGAGTTGTTGTTTTATGCCTGGGGATAATTAACCCCGGTTTTCTTTGAAGTGCCTTCATGTTTTTCAAGATGACTTGAGCATTTAGCAGTTAGGTTTTATAGAAGTTTGCCCATGATCTGAGGCTTATCTTTGATTTGCTTTAGAGTGGCATATATTTCAGCAGAGAGCTATATAGTCAGCAGCCATTTGTCAGAGCTGTTGGGTAATGGACAAACATACAAATGTAAACATGCAGTTATAGGTAATAACCATCCATTTCAAGCTCAGATCAGAGCTCATGATAGCCAAGGATTTATTAAATTTTTCAAGTGAAGTGGAACCATCAAGGGATGCTTTAGTCTAATACGCTTCTATAGCCTGGAAAGTTAAGGGAAAAGGACTAAACCAAAAAGCTTGAATTCCATCTCAGTGCTTTTGACACTATTTTGGTGACTCTGAGCAAGGTGTATTACTCTCTGCGTGCTTTGGTTTCCTCAGCCATAAAGAGGGAGTGCTAAAGGAGGGGGTCATTTAGGTTCTTCTTTGAGAATACCGTGGTTTGGGGATTGCCTTTCCTTCTTGAACATGTCTGTTTTCTTATTAATCTTCCTGTTTTTCTCTTGAAGGGTCAGATGACTTGTCTGCAAAGCTGTGGGATGTGAGCACAGGGCAGTGCATTTATGGTATCCAGACCCACACTTGTGCAGCGGTGAAGTTCGATGAACAGAAGCTTGTGACAGGCTCCTTTGACAACACTGTGGCCTGCTGGGAATGGAGTTCTGGAGCTAGGACCCAGCACTTTCGGGGGCACACAGGGGCGGGTGGGTTGCCCTTTTTCAAGGGTTTTTACAGTTCCCAATCCTTTAATACTAGGAGTCAAGAAACCTTTTTAAAAAAAATTTAACATGCTTTTATCCTCCCTTTCTTAGTCATTGCAGTTTTTTCCTTTTATTTTAATTATTCTTATTTGAAATGTTTTCTCCAAGTTTGCTCTTTTCTTGGCTCATTTAAAAAACTTTCAGTGTACCCTTATGCTAGGAGGGATAGTTCTCTTAGTTCTCTCTCCCTCTCCCTCTCCCTCTCCCTCGCCCTCTCCCTCTCCCTCTCCCTCTCCCTCTCCCCCTCCCCCCCCCCCATTTCATTTGTGTCGGGTTCCATGCTCCAAATTGAGTAAGTTTTATACTTGTAAATTTGGTCTATTTTATTTGTAGAATTAGGGCTGGAAGTTCTTTTGGTGTGATGTTGATTCTCAGATCGTGTGGTTACACTGATTACATCCAGTGGGAGCTTGGTTGACAGTTGATTAAAACAAGCTACCACCTAGAGATAAGGGGAAAGAAACAGATACCTGAATTATTTCCTAATAAATATACAGCAGCCTTATTTTGCAGAAATGGATCATTTGAGGATAGCTTTGAGACAGCTTCTTCCTCTGTTGCATTATTTTTTTTGAGCTTTGTATAGAAATCATATTGAGCTATTTCCCAGCCTCTTTTGCGGTCAGTAGCTTTTCCCCCCCATTTACTTGCTGCTTTAGCCTCTGGAAGTCATAGTCTGTGCTGGTAAACATCACATTTATGAGCAGCCTTCCAGGACTCCCTAAACACGTTGCGTCCCTCTGCTGTAGGATTCCCAATAAAGTGATTACTGTCGTATCACTTGTTGTATATAAGTAGGTATGGTAATCTCCCACCAGACTATAAGCTCCATAAGGACGGTGATCCTGCCTATCTTGTTTACCCTTATGTCTTGAGTTTCTTGCACTGTACCTGGTGCTTAGTAATTCTTTGAAGTAAACCCAGCTGCTTTACTAATAAAAACAAATACTTTGCTTCATTTTGTTTGTCCTTTTGTATAGTCTTCTGTATTTGCTATCTGCTACCACTTGTTAGTTTGAGAAATTAATATTTGGGCTGGACACAATGGCTTATGCCTGTAATCCAAGAGGCTGAGGCAGGAGGATTGCTTGAACCCAGGAGTTTGAGACCAGCCTGGGCAACATAGCAAGATCTCATCTCTACAGAAAATTTTAAAAATTATCTGGGCATGGTGGTACATGTCTAGCTCCAGCTACTTGGGAGGCTGGGGCGAAAGGATCACCTGACCCTAGGAGTTCAAGGCTGTGGTGAGCTGTGATCATGCCACTGCCCTCCAGCCTGGGTGACAGAGTGAGACCCCTGACTCAAAAAAAAAAAAAATTAGCATTTGAAGGTGCATTATTTAGTACAGAACTTATATATTGAACTGAGTGTAATAATTCACAGTTCAAGATGTATCGTGACTTCCAGGTGATTTTATTCCTTATCAACTTTGAGAGCCCTGCTCTAAACAATTTTCTACTTGCTGTTCCCTGGACATTGCTGTGGTTTTTCTTAACTTTATGCCTTTGCTGTTCCCTCTGCCTACAATATTCCTGTTCTTTTCTTGAAACTCTACTCATCCTTCAGGGCCTATCTCCAATATCGCCTCTTCCCTGAAGTCCTCCCTGATACCCCTGGGCAGAGTTAGTCATTCTTCTTGGTGTTTCCCTAGCAAGAGGTAAACGTTTATTTTTCTGGACTTCCTTCTCCACTCCCTACTTAGACTGAGTTCCTTAAAAGAAGGATTAATGTCTTCATCTCTGGATCCCTGATGTTCATTTAGAGCTTGGCAGACTTAAAAACAAATATTTGAGTACTCACTATACTGCGGGCACTTTTAGGTGCTGGAGATAACAGCTGTGAAGAAATCCAGGCACTGTTTTGAATGAATGACTTAGTCCGGCCTTTGAGATCTTTGTTTTTCTTTTTACATTGGCTTTTCTTGAGTCTGGGTGCTGTTTTGTAGTTTACATTCTTTACATGTTATCTTACTATTAGTATATATCTGAGCAGGGTAATGTATGTTCTGTTTTCCTGTGTAAAGTTTTGTGTGGTATCTGGCAGGCAGTCCTACGAAGGAATACTATTGTCTTCAACACTGGTTTTGCCTCTCACTCTGAAGCTAATACAAATATTGTATATGAGAGATTGTATTGTTCGTGAGACTTTTCAACCTTATAATAATACAAATTTTGAAATTTTTAAAAAAATCATAAAATTGCTGATTGAATAGCACCATTTTTACAGTGTCTCTGGTTAGAAATTGATATAGAGTACCTAGGGAAAATAAACGTTATTGAACTCTATTAGAAAAGACTGACAGACACATGTTTTAACTTTGTGTATGTTATATGCACTAGTGTTTAGTGTGGACTACAATGATGATCTGGATATCTTGGTGAGTGGCTCTGCAGACTTCACTGTGAAAGTATGGGCTTTATCTGCTGGGACTTGCCTGAACACACTCACCGGGCACACGGAATGGGTCACCAAGGTAGGAAGACTTAGAATAAATCTCCTTGATGTCAGGCTTTTCAGGGGAGGAGGGGTGGAGAGTGGTGGACACTGCCTTATACATGGTAGGTGAGTCATAGATGGATCAGATGTAACTACAAAACATGGCCAGCGCCTAGATGGTACTTAGTAAATAATTTAACAGATGAATGACTTATGTTCATGGAAAGATGCCCGCAGCATATTAGGTGGGTAGAGGGGACAAATAAAACAGTTAAATAGAAAAAAAGGATGCAGAGAATAATGCAAGTTTCTGGGTGTGCTTATACAAAAAATATTTTAAAGGTGATTATTTCTGGTGGGATCATAAATGTTTTTTTCATTTAGAATGGGCATGTTTCTTTTTAAATTAGAGAAGCAATTTTCATTTTAAAAAAATAATGATTGCAAGAAATGGGACAAAGAAGAATATGCAGAACCTTTAACAAAATATTGTGATGTTTTCTAGTTTTTTAAAACATGATTGTTGTGAGGATCAAATGCAATATTAATAATGCATGTGCCATACAGAAGCACTTATCTTGATTTTACCATGCTGTTCTGTGAGGGGCTGAGGATACAGGTGTGAGCAAATAGATCCAGGCCTTATACCCTTATGGATGGTAGTCTAGTAGGAGAAACAGTTATTAAACAGTAATTTCACAAATAAATATATAATTACAGAGATGACGGGTGGGTAAGTTTTATGACAGGAAAGTGTAGTTCTATGAGAAAGTCTAAGAAGGTATTTAATTAGTTCAAGGAAAGCTTTTTGAGAAGGGCAAAATGTGAAGAATGAATAAGAGGTGGCTATGGAAAGAGTAGCAGAAAGAGTATTTCAGGGGGTGCAGTATATGTAAAGGCCCAGGGCTGACAAAGAACTTGGAACTTTTGATGACCTGGAAGAAGGCCAATGGAGCCATGCTGTAGTTGGTAGAGAGTTAGTCATCATGTTTGATTTACTAGGCCAGTAAGGATAGTGAATGTCATGAGTGTACTAGAAAGCAGTTGACAAGTTCTGAGCAAGGGTTTGGTATGATTTATATTTTAAGAAAATAATTGCTGAGCGAGGAATGGATTAGAGTGAGGCACAGGTAGATAGAGTGACCAATTAGGCTTTGGTAGTAGTCTAAGCAAAAGATGCCCATGACTTGGATTTGGGTGGCAATAAAGAGAAGGGCACCTATGAAGGAAATGTCTTTAAGATAAAGGCACCTAGCTGGGCTCGGTGGCTCAGCCTGTAATCCCGTGCTTTGAGAGGCCGAGGTGAGTGAATTGCCTGAGCCTGTGGGTTCGAGACGCGCCTGGGCAACTTGGCGAGACCTCATCTCTACAATAAAAAAAAAAAAAAAAAAATTAGCCGGGCGTGGTAGCGCGTGCCTGTAGTTCCGGCTACTTGGAAGGTTGAGGTGGAAGGATCGCCGGAGCCCAGCAGGTCGAGGCTGCGGTGGCCGAGAGTGGCCACTGCATTCCAGTCTGGGTGACAGAGTGAGACTCCAACTCAAAAAAAATAAAAAAGATAAAAGGCACCTAAGCTTGTTGATTCATTGTGAAACAAAGAAGTAAGAACAGAGATGACGGGTGGGTATTAGATTGGGTGGATGATTTTTTTTTTTTGAAATTGCTGGAGCTAAGGGGAGAGCAATTGTGAGATGATTAATGATTGTATATTGGGCACATTAAGTTTTTAAACAAAAAAGCTGTATATTTAAGACAATTTGATGTTATGGAAAACACAGTAGATGTAGGGCTGGGACTGTGATGTCTTGGACACTTTACTCTTCCCTTTAGGACCTGAGTTGTATCATCTGCTAAATGTTCCTGTGAATATTAAATGAAATATTGGGATAGCATCTAGCAAGGTGCCTGATACTTAGTAGCAGTTCTGTCAGTTTTGGTTTGATCTGCAGTTCAGGCTTCTGAATGAGTGAACCCAGTCTCCTCTCTCACGTTATGCTGATTTATCATAAAAATAAAAACCTAGTGTTTACAGATTATCCCACATGCTAATGGAATATTAGCTTTTATTATTATCGTTATTATTTACATTGTTTTTATTTTATCTTCACTGCAGTTATGTGAGATAATAGGTGCCTTGTCTCCTTTAAAGGTGAGGAAACTGACAAAGAGTTTAGATGGTTTTGCCCAGGATTGCAGAGTCAGTATACAGCAGTTACTGGTCTCAGGTCCAGTGCTTTTTCCTTTATAATTCACATACCTATGAAAGGAGGTCATTTGAATCTACTTCAGTGTCTGTGGACTTTTTCTTTTCTGTTCCTTTTATTTTGTATTAAGTCACAATCTATAATTTTTGAAAAGCAGTCCTAATGCTTGCTTCCAGACAAAAGTTAAAATTAAATGCCTCCAGCATTAGACACTTTTAGATACTGCTAATAATAGAATAATGTAGTAAAATTCTTAGTAGAGGTTAACTTGGCTATTCTAACATACCATATCATTTCAAGTTCCTTTTCATATTTTGATTTAAAAAATAAAATAAAATCAGTATAGGAATAGCATTAGAAGGATCTTTCTGTAACATGGTTGTTTATATTTACAGGTGGTTTTGCAGAAGTGCAAAGTCAAGTCTCTCTTGCACAGCCCTGGAGACTACATCCTCTTAAGCGCGGACAAGTATGAGATCAAGGTAAGTTTTTTTCCTCCACTAATTTGACTGGCCAATATAAGAAAATTGTGCTGGTTGTGTTGGTTCATACCTGTAATCCCAGCACTTGGGGAGGGTTAGGTGAGAAGATTGCTTGAGTCCCGGGCAACATAGTAAATAAAATGCTGTCTCTATAAAAAATAAAAAAAAAATTAGCCAGGTGTGGTGGCACACACCTTTAGTCCTAGCTACTTGGAAGACTGAGGCAGAAGAATCACCAGAGCTCAGAAGGTGGAGGCTGCGGTGAGCCGTGGTGGCGCGCGCCACTGCACTCCAGAGCCTGGGTGACAGAGTGAGAAGACCCCTGACTCAAAAAGAAAAAAGAAAAAGTGGTATGGTAAAGTGGAATATTCCAGTGGGGGAGTGGGAGTGTCTTAGTAAAACCATCTTAAACCTATTGGAAGAGAAGATGATTCACTAGCTCTATGTCCTGTGCAGCTTCCTTTTTTTTTTTTTTTTTTTTAAAGTGAGAAAGCAGGATTTATTGAGAGGACAGAAAAGCTCCTACAGTGGGAGGGGACCCAGAGGGGTTGCCCCTATGCAGCTTTTTAACTCTGATTTGTAACTGAATAATCCACATAAATTTATTTTCAGCTCATGTTACCACTGTCTTAAGACCCATATCTCCACTCCTCCTCAATTTTTAGATCTAAACTATGAAAACATAAGTACTCAATTTGCAAAGCATTTACAAAACACTCTTGTATGTATTCTTATTGCATCTTTTAAACAGTCCCATGTCGTAGGCATTATCTTCATTGCAGAAACTGAGATTCAGAGAGGTTAAATATTTTTCTTAAGATTGCACAGAAGAATTAGGACTTGAACCTGTGATCCTTGGCTATAAAACTCCTGGTCTTTCTAGTATACTTCACTTTCTATCCAATTTCAGCATATGCAGTATAAGGAATAGCTTTTCTGTAGTGATGTGATCTGTCACCTTTCCTAATTTTCTTTTTTTCTGTAGATTTGGCCAATTGGGAGAGAAATCAATTGCAAGTGCTTAAAGACATTGTCTGTCTCTGAGGATAGAAGTATCTGCCTACAGCCAAGACTTCATTTTGATGGCAAATACATTGTTTGTAGTTCAGCACTAGGTCTCTACCAGTGGGACTTTGCCAGTTATGATATTCTCAGGTAATGAACCTCACACTTCACATTTGAAAGTCTGCTGCAGTTCAGGAGTAAAGACGACTAGATATTTGGATGTACCAGTCAGTAACTTGCCTTTAGGAAATGTTTACTACATCACTTATAAACAGGGTTTTGTATATATACTGAAAATCTCACACAGGAAAAATATTTTAGAGGCAGTGGGAACAGATGAAACAGAGATAGGTGCTGGAACCTCCCCTGACTCTGAGTCATGAGCTACTTCTCCTTTCAGATGTAGTGTGCTTTTCTGGAAAATGAGAGTCTTGGATGAAGGGGTCTTTCAGATCTCTCCCAGGTCTAGTATTTTAAGTTCTACTTCATAGTTGAAATTCTGCATTGTTTTATAAGTCCGATCAACTTTAGTGGGGTCTAGGGATCAGGTAGGTGGCCTTTTATTGACTAGCAGACAGAGGTACTTAAAGAAAAATACATCTTACAGGGTTAACCTCCAAAGAAGTAAATAAGAGACCCATGTACAAATAATTTTGTGATTCACTGCATACCCTAGACCTCTCTTGGAGATTGGTGGTACCTGTTATATTTGAAGCTGAGGGAAGCCAGTGCTGTGTGATAATTAAGTGACCTTTGATGGTAGACAAACATTGTTTTAATACCTGGTGCCATCTCTTATGGGCTTTGTAATTTTGTGTCACTTTCTTAACCTTGCTGTACCTTAATTCCCTCATCTATAAAATGAATATTAAATGAAATGCTTGTGATGAGAACCTAGTATAGGACCTGGCAGATCTTTATTACTAATAACTCTGAGAGGCCTTTTGTAAAGAAACCTGTTTGAATTTATGTAACCTACTATACTTCACACCTATTGTGCACACACCTATTGACAGCTCACAAAGTTAGTGTTCCACAACATGGTTCAGGAAATTGGGGAAGTACTGAATATGGACCATTCTCTTTATTGTTTTTATGCATGACTGTTTGAGGTCAGCTTGTATGGGATCTGATCATACTAGCCAACAGAACTTTAGCTGGCTTCATCTCTCTAGTCACGGAATTACACTATTTATGTCCTCCTGGAGTCAAACTGACATTTCTAACCAATTAGGTTTCAAACTGTCAAAATCAGTCATAGAAATGATTGATGATTATGCTTTGAGAAAAAAGATAAGCAGATCCTAGAAAACAGCAGTCTAAATAAGCTTTTCATTTTATAAATAGAAAAACTGAAGCCAAGACAGGCACACTCATATCTCACTCTAGTTCAACATTCATCCATCCATAGCTGGATTTATCCAGTAGGCATACATTTAAGGTACTAGGAAACCAGGGGCACCAAAAAACAAGAAAAGAATGTTTTGAAAGAACTTGATATTTTGCAAAAAAAAATTTTTAAGTAGTCACCATGGGAAGATCATCTCTTTTACAGTTTGATACTGTTTTTATTTTGAATTAAGATTTAGAGAAGGGGGGTTTGCAAAGGTTAAGGTGGGATATAGGTATCATCATAGTTTTAATGAGTCTCTAAAGGTTTCAATTTGATCCTATGTCTACCTTTCTCTTGTATGCTCTGACTCAGAATGGCATATAGACTCTAGAGTCCTAGATAAAAGTTCTGTTAGTTTTTAATGTTCAGGTATGTTAGCTTTAATAAACCTGTAAGATTGTTTGCTGGTAGGAATTGCTGGGTTCAGATTTTTCTTTGAAAAGGGACTGTTTTCTGTCTCTACGTTTTTCTCTTCAAACACAGATAAACTAGCCTCTTTTGAAACCCTAGATTAATGCAGTGACCTTAGTTGCTAGGACTAGGTGGGCTACTTAAGCTTGGAAGCTAATTGAAAGGAAGCAAAGCACAAATGGACAGCATGTTGGTCAAGTCTGAGATATTATGTGATCTCTTGCTAGATTATCTCAGTATAGCATGTAAGGTTACTTAGGTTCAGGGGCCCAAACTGCACGGCAGGATGATAGGGAGCCGTCAGATAATTTAAAAGTTTAAATAAGACAGTTACAGGATCAGATTTTAGTGTGAGGTTAACTGGCTGAAAGGGGCCAAGAGTAGATGGGGGGAGATCTGTTGGTAGTAGTGCAGACCAATGATGGTAATGTAGATAATAGTGAATAGATTAGAGGAAAATTTAGGAGGTAAAATCAGTAGTGCTTGCTGGTGATTGAATTTATGATTTGAGTAAAGAGCAGGAGATTTGGATGACTGCCATGTTTCCTAGTTTGAGCGACTGGGTAAATAAGCAAGTGAGAAACAGGTTTGACTAATAAATTTAGTTTTGGATAGTTGAGTGTGAAGAACTGTGATTAAATCCCTGATACCAACAGTAGCTAACTCACTTTGGGATCTCAATAAATACTTGTTGAGTGAATGAACATGTGTCATCCAAGTGGAAGATGATGAATGAGTTACTGATTATAACTTATCTGGAACACACAGATTGAGACCTCTGTTTCCTCTCTACCTGAGGTTAATCCCAACATACTGCTTTCCCTGGGATCAGGCTCTTCTTGAGGACCTGTTTATAAAGGCTCACATCATAGAGAATGTTCAGTGATTGATTTTGAATGAGTGCTGTTCTCGGACACATCCATCTAAATGGTTACCTCTTTTAATAGAAGTTCCTTCCATTTTCAATCTGGGAAGGTCAGCTCATTCTTGGATCTGCTTTTCAAGCAGGGGACCAGCGCTTGTTAACTGTTTTCCTAGTTTCATGAAATTGATGCCTTATTGATATTCTTAGTATCACCAATTATTTTTTCAGAGATTGTCAATTATAAGAGAAACACATGCCCATGTTAGAGAACTTGTAAAAATTTAGAGAGGCTGTTGGTATTCTCTCTATTTGGAATGCCCAGTTGCATTTCTTCTTTTAAGAAAGAGAAAAAATATTTTTCCGGTCTACCTGACAAAGGTAGAATGATTTGCTCAGTCCTTGATACTCCCATTGGTCCATTGGAGTGTTTGTGCTGAGCATGTTCTCAGATACTCTCACAGGTACATGTTGTACCCTCCTGTTCTAAGGGGCAGAGACTGTCTTGCTTATCTCTTTCCAGGGGCCCAGCCAGCACTCAGCATGTATGATACTGAGCAAACAGTTGTCACTTGAAATCTGTTCATTTGTGACCTCAGCTAGAGTTGTTCACTGCCTGTCTCACAGGAAGCAGTTGAAAGAGAAAAGAGCGAGCCAGACACAGTGGCTCAGGCCTGTAATCCCAGCACTTTGGGAGGCCGAAACTAGAGGATTGCCTAAGCTCAGGGGTTCGAGACTAGCCTGGGCAACTTGGCAAGATATCGTCTCTACAATAAATCAAAAAATTAGCCGGGCGTGGAAGTGCATGCCTGTGGTTCCAGCTACTTGGAAGGCTGAGGCTGAAGGATTGCCAGAGCCCAGCAGATCAAGGCTGTGGTGACCGTGAGTGTGCTACTGCACTATAGCCTGGGCGACAGAGTGAGACTCCAATTGAAAGAAGATAAAGAAGAAAGAGCATAGGTTCTGGAGTCAGTCAGATCTGGGCTCCTCTGCTAGATCTGCGTCGTATTAGCTGTGTGACATGGCAAAATATTTTACTCTCAGCCTTAGTTTTTTTATTAATATAGTGGAGATAACATCTCTACCTCACTGTGTCATGAGAATTGAGATAACATGTTAATTATGAAGTCCAGTGCTTGACACATGGAATGCTTCATAAAAAATAAATGTCCCCTCCCTTTCTAATATCTTTGTAACTCTTTGCCTCTCCTCCTAGTTCTGTTTTCTAGAACTTCTAACGTCTGGCCTGTCTCTTACACATGCATCACTATTTAGAAGTAATGCTCATTCATAATTTACCTGTCCATGCCAATTCTCTTCCTTCCTCTTAGCTGATATCCTTCAGCTGTTCCTTCCTTGTCTTGGTTTCTAGGCCCTCCCATTCTGTTGGCCCTCTTTGGCCTCCACTGGTTTGATGGTGTCCTTGTTAAGTCCTAGGCTGTGCTCTCTCCCATAGGAGCCTGGCCATTTTGTCATGAAGCATGTATACCATCTGTCATATAGCTCTTTTCTTAGTGCCTCCAAAGAGAATGTCAACTTTTCTTATTAACCTTTTGCTTCACTAAGGATGCGAACAACAGGCATTCTGTTTGGGGTTTTTTGTTTGTTTGTTTTTTCATTTGTGCTGCCGTGTAGCCAGGTCTCCTAACCTTTGTCATTGATGTCCTGGAAACTACTTGGAAACTACTCCTGAGATGGGGGCTGTCTACCCAGTTTGCCATGACAACTTCTTATGAATCTATCATTAAATGTTTCTAAGTTATTTTGGGAACTTTAAATATTTTCATTCTCTACTATTTTTAGAGAGAAACCCAACCCATTTCTTGCTGTCTGCAAGAAGAGTAGCATGGTAGTCACTTGACTTTCAGATTTGTTCTGGACTTTAGGATGTTTCAGTATTCTAGGATTTGGCGAGTTAGTCTTTTTACCTAGTGGTAAGAGTTGACTCTTGCCTTCTAGTTCTAACTGGTTACTGACAGCTCTTGAATCCTTAGTATTTGCCTGGGCTTCAGTTTTCACATCTTAAAAATGAGAATGTTAAGTTAAATTGTCTGTAAGGTCCTTTCTTGCCTGAATGGATGTTTTGTGTTTTTATAAGCTTTCCTCAAATTCCACCTTTCTCTTGCACGGTGATATTATCAGACTAAAGGGTTCTCCCCGTACTTTTTGTAAGTGGGCTGAACTTTTTGTCCTCATATTTTCCTTTTATCAAAAACTTAATTTAACTCTAAATTTTCTTGAATTTTATATTGGTTATAAATATCTCCAGAAAAGATTATAGTACATAAACAAAAGCAAATTTGTTTTCTGGTTCATGGTCCCTAACTCTCATCCTTGTAGGGTCATCAAGATTCCTGAGATAGCAAACTTGGCCTTGCTTGGCTTTGGAGATATCTTTGCCCTGCTGTTTGACAACCGCTACCTGTACATCATGGACTTGCGGACAGAGAGCCTGATTAGTCGCTGGCCTCTGCCAGAGTACAGGAAATCAAAGAGAGGCTCAAGCTTCCTGGCAGGCGAAGCATCTTGGCTGAATGGACTGGATGGGCACAATGACACAGGCTTGGTCTTTGCCACCAGCATGCCTGACCACAGTATTCACCTGGTGTTGTGGAAGGAGCACAGCTGATGCCACAAGCCACCACCGCTGACTGACTTTGGGTGCCGGGGCTGCGGGTTTTGAGTGCAACCTCTATGGCAGCCGACTGCATGAACCAAAGTTCTCACCTAATGGTATCATCACGCAGTGCACAATCATTTATCTATGTTTGCCAGGGGGCCAGGGCTCGGGGCGGGGGGGGGCTTGTTTTATTGACATACAACGCAGCATGCTAATGGGGTACACCATTGAGTTCATTTGTACTTAGTTACATTGGTTGGTATAACAGGATGCATTTGGGGTTCATCTTTCTTGAGTGGAATATTGGTTTTAAGTAAAGAAAGTTAAATGGTTCATTATTCTGCTAATTGGTTGCCTATAAAATCACATTCAGTCTGTTATTAAAGCTTTTTACCATAGCCTTTTTTTCTTTTGAAGTTGAAGCAAAGGTGCTATGATGTTACAGCAACTTTTCTCACACGTACCTTAGCTTTTATAAGAGCCAGTGTGACAAAGACCACCTAGTTCTGTGACATTCATAAACTTTCCACCAAATACCCGTTCTAAAGAAAATCTGTCTTCCAGTGTGGATCCAATTCTATAAACTGATTGTTAGCAATTCATTCTCTAAGCCCTAGTTCTTGGCAGAGTCAAGGTTGGCCATGTTTAAGATGTGAGAGAGTTCTATAGTTTTTTTTTTTTTATGTGGAGGAAGCTGGTCCCCCATAGCCTGAACATTTGCACAGAAGTGCCATGGGATAGCAGAAAGAATAGTGACCTGGAAGATTGGAAACTGGCTCTGTTACCTAGGAACTCTGTAACCTCCCCCCAGAGTCCTTCATCTGTACAGCCGGGTATTAAACTAAGTGATTTCTAAGACGACTTCTAGTCCTTCATCTACTGAAATGTGCAAAAGTTGATATTGCAGTTTTGTCTGATCCCTCATTTATTGTTTCTTTCAGGTTGGAGATAGTATTTAAATGAAATTACCGATACAAAGTTGTTAACCATCTGTAAGGATATCAGTTGTATGAAAAGGATGGATGAAAGGGGAGTGTGGAAATTAGAACTGATTCTATGTAGACAATTTAAGTAATTGGTGGAAGAAATGCTGAATAGGAGTTATGGTTCAGTAGGGATGCAGTGTGCTATATTAGAAACCTGAACCTGACACAGCTTCCTCCTTTGCCTCTAGCATGATCTCTGGTCTCAGGCAGGTTGTCTTTATCTTTAAAAGTGAAGAAATTTCCCTAGATTAGGGTTCACAAATTCAAACGCCTGAGAGATCCATATGGGTAACATAGGTGAGTAAAACTTGCTAGGGAGGATTGTGGTGACCCCTGGAACGTTTATCTACAGGGCAGTTACAACAGTACTTGAGGGGCAGTATTTGGAGTCTTGGGTTTCTTTTCACAGAGGCTCTCATTTCACCTGAGCATTTTATTAAACTGCTTTACAGATGTTGGATTGATTCATCCTCTTGCTAGCATTTATAAAACATGGGAAACTAGCTCATTCATTTTACAAAATAAGGTGAAGCAAGGAGTCAGAGGAGTGGGTAGGGGATAACTAAGTTGTCATTAGCAGAAACAAGTCCAATGTTGACAAGTCTTCAGACTTATTCAGGAGCAGCTAGAAATCCAGATTTTTGGAATACCTGATTTTTAAAATGTTACAGCTGATTGAAGATAATTTAAAATAAGGTGAAACAAAACATGTCTATGGACTGCCAACTTGTGTCCTCCACCCTCTCACTCTAAAGTTAGATCATTCCATGGTTCATTGGTGGAAATGTTTTAACATAAGTGTCACGAACATTAGGGAGAAAGTAGAGGAAACAAGCAGTGGAAGCAGCTCTGCTACTCTTCACCTGTTTCCCCTTGTGTTATGGGAGTGGGGGAGTATATTTCATTCACAGACCAACAGGGAAGGAGTTTGAAGATGAACATTAGAATTGGAACCTCAGTGAAAGCCTCTGCTTGGGAATATGAGTTATTCTTTCTTGTTGACTCTAATATAAAATATCAGTGGGAAAAAGTTGCTGACAGCGCTGAAAATGATGTGAACTCTAGAGTGGCCTCCAGCTCTTCCAGAATCTGCATTATCATAGAGCCTGACAGTGGACCTCTGAATGCTGTGAAGTTAGTAGAAAATCAAAAGTTAGTTTTAAGGACAGGTATCATTAATATCCATGTTGAAACTCCAAGAGGATTCGGTGAAAGAACAATATATTCCTCCATCCCACCAAATCTGGGTTTAATCCATCTCACATTGAGTTCTGTGCTTAACGTCTGCTTAGTCCTCCTAGAAATGGAAACACAATTACTGCTGAATTAATTTTGCAGGAGTTCCAGGAGACTTTGGGCACTGATGAGGGTAAATGACTTTTTCCTTTTTATCCAGCCTGACCAAATAACTGGGATTACTGATCTAATGGCCACCCCCATCCCCTGCCACCTCACTTTTGGGTATATCCAGTAGCTTCAAAGGATAAGCAATTATAGTCATTTGTGGGAAAAGTTGTATTAAAAGTGACTAACTTGAAACTTGTATGGTATGTCCCATTTTAGCTTTTAGTGGTAAATACTTAAATTATCATCAAAGGTGGTGGTTGGTGCATTTGGATTTGGACAACAGTACTTGAGAGGCAGTATTTGGAGTCTTGGATTTCTCTTCACAGAGGCACTCATTTCACCTGAGCATTTTATTAAACTGCTTTACAGATTTGGGTTGATTCATCCTCTTGCTAGCATTTATAAAACATGGGAAACTAGCTCATTCATTTTACAAAATAAGGTGAAGCAAGGAGTCAGAGAGAGGAGTGGGTAGGGGATAACTAAGTTGTCATTCCTTACTCTCCTTCCATTGAGTTAGAGGAGTGTCTTGACACATGCTGACTTTGGCTTCCTTAGCACAGAGGTGACAGAATTATCTTTCCCTCTTTTGTGAATATTCTCATTTCTGAAAAATTTTAAGTCATGAGCAGGTAGACCCCGTCGTTTTTTATGAGGATTGGATTTCTTGTGTGACACTGTGGTATGGTGGAAGCAAAGGGCTTCTTTCCTCTCAGGTTCATAAAGAGCACCATAACAACTTCAGGCTCCGGGATCCAGGAGGACTGAGTGGTGCATCAGGTTTTTAGTAGACTTTGTTCCCATTTCAGAGGAATGTCGTTTTCTCCACCTTCATCATTGGAAGTACTAAGTGTTGTCAAATCTGACTCTGACCTGGCATTTATTTTTATTTTTATTTTTTTACAGTGCTGTACACATTCAGAGAAACTTCTCTAGTAACAAACTATTGAAATGATCCCTGAAAGTATAGTCTTAGCTCTTTTTTTTTTTTTTTGAGTGGGAATCTCACTCTCTCACCCAGGCTGGAGTGCAGTGGCATGATCACGGCTCACTAAAGCCTTGACCTCCTGGGCTCAGGCGATCCTTCTGCCTCAGCCTCCCAGGTAGCACCTGGGACTACAGGTGCGCTGCCACGCCTGGCTCATTTTTTGATTTTTTTTTGTAGAGATGAGGTCTCGCTATGTTGCCCAGGGTAGTCTCAAACTCCTGGTCTCAAGCAATCTTCTCGCCTCAGCCTCCTCAAGTGCTGGGATTCCAGGCTTGAACCACCGTGCCTGGCCTAACCTGACATCTTAGACTTATCAGATAAATAAGAAAGACTCTCCAGTGGAAGGGCTAGACTTTGAAGAAGCTCCACAGGAAGGTACACATATTTGGATAACTTTGCAAAAGTGAAACATGGAGAATATTGTTAAATTTTAAGGTTTGCACTTCATTTTTCATAGTTTAAAAATTACGCTGTTTTGGCCATAGAAAAACACTTGGTGAGTTTGAATAAGGATTATATAATCTAGTATTTATTCACAGGAGAATGATTACTGCTGTGTATTTATGAAACAGGAGAAAAGAAACACCTTTGGAAGCTATTATTTTAGACATGAAAAAATTGTTTCTGTTAGGGTAGGCATTTTGACCCAACAGAAGCAACTAAGGATGGTGGAACTTGGCTTTATACATTGCTTGGACCAAACCCAGCCTGCAACTTGAAGTTGTCATTGTGTGTCCTGCTTCCCTGGAGCCTAGAGGTGAATCTTCCTACCATCACTCTTACAGCTTTCTGTGCCTCCTTCTCTGGGCCTTGGTGTGTGAATCACTTGCCTTTCTCATGGGGAAATGAGCAGAATCGGGTCACCATTCATGGATGTAGGCTGGGGCAGGGCACACTGTCACCTTCGCCCGTAGGGATGCAGTTGTCAGGATAGGGCAGAAGCCCTTTAGGTCTGTCCTGAAAGGCTTGACATAGACTTTCTACTTGGTTATGCTGGTGCTTTTACCAAGATTTTTTTTTTTTTTGAGTTGGAGTCTCACTGTCGCCCAGGCTGGAGTGCAGTGGCACGCTCATGGCCACTGTAGACTCAACCTGCTGGGCTCAGGTGATTCTTCAGCCTCAGCCTTCCAAGTAGCTGGAACTACAGGCATGCGCCACCATGCCTGGCTAATTTTTTGATTTACTGTAGAGATGAGGTCTCACTAAGTTGCCCAGGCTGGTCTTGAACCCATGAGTTCAGGCTGTCCTCTCACTCTAGCCTCCCAAAGTGCTGGGATTATAGGTATGAGCCACCGCGCCCGGCCTGCCAGTATGTTTAAGACAACTAAGGCACTTGAGAATTATGCAGTCCCCAGGCAGAGTGTCTGATGAAAAGAATAAACTAGCATTCTTGACAAAATGCCCACCAGCCATCTTTGGCAATGTCTCTGACCAGAGGCTTCCTGTGCCTATTCTAGGGAAGTAAAATTTTTTTCAGCATAAACCCTCAAATGAATTACCTGGTAGTCTTTGCACCATTCCCATCAGCGTAATAAGCTTGAAGGGTTGTGCTCAGTGCAAAAAAGGTTTTGTTGTCAAGTTGTCTCAGTATTTCCAGTCTTTTCTAGAACATTCAGTTGTTTGAAGTTAGTAATTCAGTCCTGTTCAGTGTAAGACCACTTACTTATTGCAGCTTAAAGAATCCATCCCTTCATGAATAAGCCCAAATAAGTGTTTTTATATATTCAGTCTTGGCAAATTACTAATTCAGGTAATAAAAGGTCCTAATTTTTTGGTGTCTTTATACTCACATTGTGAACAGACATATTTCAGTAATTTAGACTTAGTACTCTTGATGAGAATGCTCGGGTTGAAAAAGGCAGATCTCTCACCAATCCAGCATCTGTAGCAAGGTGGTAAAAGTCCTCAACTCATATTTCACTAATTTAATGTATGTGGTTACCTAGAGGGAGGTAAAGTTTTTATTTGAGCTGTATGGGGCGGGGGTAAGAAGGGATTGCTTAGGCAAATAGTGGAGTGATCGTGGAACAAGATGTCTCCATAAGGTGAGAGTTATTTTCTTGCATCACAAAAGTTTTACCCATGAGTGGTTGTGCTAACTACAGATCATTAAAGCAGATTTCCTCAATTAGGCAACATTTGGTTAGCCAAGCCCAAGTTATTGTTTGTACTTGAAAGTAATAAAGCTGCATTTCTTTAAAAATAATTCTGTAGTTAAGACTTTTTCTTGCTTTTTTCCCCCTACCAATTCAGATATTGTTTCTCCCAATCAATTCAGGGACTTTTCAAAAGTGAGTGTGTTTTAGAATGTTTTTAGAAATGGAATTGCCCCTGGAATAATCTAAAGTGTTTCTGTTATTTTACTGTTTATGCATGCTCTAGACTGTAAGCTCAGCAATGTAACAATTTCTGAAGGAGACCCAAGAGGGCAAACAATAAATTTAAAAGTAAAATGCAAGGGAAGAATTCTGGTGACCTTCATGACTAGACACAAATGAGAGGGTAAAAGTCCCACTTTGCAGGTTCCAGATCTTGGCATTGTTGTCGTCTTTTGCCCTCCTCTGTCCAGCACCTTTGCATCCTCTCACAGGTTCATTCTTCTTCATTTAAACACGTAGGGCTCCTCATCACTTGCGTGACATGACCCCGCACCTTTGTCCCCCTGACAGCACCATTGCAGTTTGTCATTCCTGTCTTACGGAAGGGAAAGCTGAGGTTTGGAAAAGTGATTAATTGTGTATAGAAGTGGTAAGTGGTGAGGTTGAAGCCCTGATGTTTAGTGTCCACGGGCCAGGTTTTTTTCCCTACCTTTCTTTGTTTCCTTTTCCACTCTCCCTATTTCTGTTCTCTTCAGTTCAAACCTCAACTGCTGCTTTCTCCGTTCACCACCTGTATATACCTTTCAGCCCCTCTTGGGCTCCGCTTCCAGGGGGTCTCCCCAGCCACTCCTTTGAGCACTTGGCTGACTCCATTACCAACAGGGAGTGTCTAGATTCCTTAATGGAGACCCAGCTCATCTCTCTGAGCAAATGGTTCTTGCTCTTCTACTCTTGCCCTTGCACTTGGGTCTGACTTTCCCATCCTCATGGTAAGTCCTCCACGTTCCTTTCCAGCAGCCCTAGGGCCAGTCTTTAGGATCCCATTGACCTCCCACTAGCCTTACAGCCTCTCCTTTGCAGACCACCGTCCCCCACTCAGCCTCACCAAGCATGTTTTATGCTCTATTAATAGTTGTGCAATTCATTTGGCAATAAATCATGTAGTGCCTTTTGCAGTAGACAAGCTTTTAACTTTCACCCTTAATCTATACATTTTCCAAAAGTCAGATGAATACCTTGTCTCCCCAGCAACATTGTAAGATTGAGAGTAGATACCCTTGAGTAGTCAGTCTGCTGGTCACAGAGATAAGGTTGGGTTAAAAAAAAGATTGAGAGTAAGAACTCAATGCTCGATAAATTCTTGCAATTGTATAAATTCCTTGGATTATCTTAAGGGCTATGTAAACTGAGAAAAAACATGAGACTATCAGAGCATTGAAATTAGAATCAAATATCGGAAACAAAATGAAAGACTAATTCCACACAATTCTTTCTCTCTTAGACGTCCTTGTTCTGCTGTATCCGATAAAGTGTTCTAAGTACATTTGGAAAGAATAGTTGATCATCACACTGTGATTAGACATAAGTTGTCCTTGCCAGTAGGATGTTCCTGTCCTTTGCATTTTAACCACATGTTCTGTGCTCTTTGTTGTAAAGATGATTCACAAATAAGAACTTAGGGGGAATATTACCCAGAACTCCTTGACCTTATGACTTTTAATATTCTCTTCTAATCCTTATGTACATGTGTATAGGTTTATGTGACTGCAAATCATTGTTTTGTAGTATACTGTCAGAAATGTGCTTTAAGTCTCTACAACTACCATAATATTTTGTAATTTTCCTTTATTACTATAATTTGCTAAACCATTCCTGTTTTGGTGGGTAATTAGGTAGTTTCCAGTTTTGCTTTTAGGTAATGGTACAGGACTTCTTTGTGCATATTTCCTTGGAACAAGTTCTCAATAGCAGATTTACTGGTAAAAGGAAAGGGAATTGTTCTTAATATTCTCTGTTACAAACTCAGAAGAGGACATAAAACACACGAAGTTTTATTGAATAGTTATAAAGTGAACACGTGTCTAGCCACTGCCCAAGTCAAGAAAGAATATTTCTAAACGTGTTTGATAATTTAATAAATACAGAGAAGGTTATCTTGGCTGGGTGTGATGGCTCATGCCTCTGGTCCCAGCACTTTGGGAAGTGGAGGCGAGAGGAATGTCTGAGCCCAGGGATTTGGTACAGCCTGGGCACTTGGCAATGCCTTGTCTCCACAATAAATCAAAAAAATAACTAGGTGTGGTGGTGCACACTTGTGGTTCCAGCTACTTGGAAGGCTGAGGCAGAAGGATCGCTTGAGCCCAGCAGGTTGGGGCTGCAGTGGCAGTGAGCATGTCACTGCACTCCAGCCTGGGCGACAGAGTGAGACTCCGATTTAAAAAAAAGAAAAAAAAAAAAAGGTATCTCAAGGTTGCTTTAACTGAAATATTTTTAACATG
Organism: Tarsius wallacei; assembly: GCA_963574415.1. Classification (NCBI taxonomy): domain Eukaryota; kingdom Metazoa; phylum Chordata; class Mammalia; order Primates; family Tarsiidae; genus Tarsius; species Tarsius wallacei. Next base: position 40,758 of record CAUYQG010003788.1, read on the forward strand.
TGATGGCATTTTTATGTGTGCTTATTTGTATTTTTATTTCTGTTTGTATCTTTTACCCATTTATTTTTTATTACATTTCAAATACTTGTGAAAACATGGGTTGAGATGAATTATGGTCATAAATAAAATTTCACTAATCTGGTTGTCACTGATTTAGAGATAATAGTTCAACCCAAGATATGTGTTAAAGTGTTCTTTTACTACATAAAAAGGATTTGTGTCAAGTAAACCTGTAAACTATTGCTGTTAACATACCATTGATTAATGTGATGCATCACAAATTATGCATTGTCACAGTAGGTCTAGATAAACTCAGTACTAAAGAATAGAGCTAGTCAACAATACTATTTAAAGGAAAATGTGCAACCGAGGTAGCTCATGCCTATAACCCCCGCACTTTGGGAGGCTGAGGTGAGAGGATTGCCTGAGCCCACAGGTTTGAGACCAGCTTGGGCAACTTGGCGAGATCTCATCTCTACAATAAATAAAAAAAATTCGCCAGGCATAGTGGCGCATGCCTGTAGTTCCAGCTATTTGGAAGGCTGAGGTAGAAGGGTCTTCTGAGCCCAGCAGGTTGAGACTGGTTGAGCAGCAAGCGTGCCACTGCACTCCAGCCAGGGCCAAAAGAAGAAAAAAAAAGAAAAAGGGCATTTAAGAGTCAGAAGGGTTTTCCCCCCAAAGTTAACTATAATACGTTTTAAAGTTTAAAATAAGGAGCTCAGGAAGCAACCAAGTACAGATTCCAAGAATGTAGTAATCCTGGTGTTTTATTATTACTGGTTATGTAGATTCAGGGAGGGGGTTGTCAGGTGTGTTTCAGGGCTTTGTAAGTTCAGAGGAGATTTTCCATCTGAAAGTTTCCACAGGATAGCAAACATTCCTGAGTTTGTTAGTTCAGCAGATTTAGCCATGTAAGGCGACTTTTGAGCTGGTTGATCATTCATGCTTTAAGGGCATGAGGCTTGAACTCTAAGTGGGAATCAGAAAAACAAAATTAACGCTTAGGAAATCTGTGTCAGAAGAAATGGAGAGGTAGAAGTAATTGGACGAAGTTACTGATTTTCGTTTATCTTTGTCTTGAGACTGTTGTGTCTTGAGAACAAAAACTGTGTCTTATTCTCTGAACCCATATCGCCTAGAACTGGTACTAAGTAAACGCGCTGGAGGAGCGGATGGGTAGATGTCGAGGTGAATGGGCCCTGGGTTGATTTACCTTGGCTTCCTGTAATTCAGTGATCTCAAAGTGTGATTTCCTTCCAGCACATCAGCTTCACCTGGAAGCTTATTAGAAATGCAAATTATCGAACGCTGCTTCAGATCTAATGAATCAAACTTTGCAACTGGGTCCCCCACAGGTGATAGTGATGGCCACTAAGGTTGCGAACCACTGCCATTATCTGACCTGTTCTGCCATCTAGTGGAGCTTCTGGGAGTTGCAGCTGGTAATGCTTCGGAATCGGATTCCATTGCTGTTGAATACATTAACCCTTTGCACTCGGATGTCCCCTCTCAGGGAACATAAAGAGATTGCTGGCGATTATACAAGACAAACTTATGCCAGCGCAATTTTTTAAAGGTATGTTTCCTTGATTTTTTTTCCATTTAAATTGCACGAAAAAGCAAAGAGATGGAATATATACTGAGATAAATGTAAAAAAAATCTGCTGGTGTTACATATAAAGATAATGTGTGAAGTACTTTCACCATGGTGCATAGACTGGGCACTAACTTACATATTATTAATGTGGGGCGGGGGAACGAGACTGCATTGTCTGCTCGAATAGAAAAACACCAGATGGAAGGCGTCCAATTACTATTGCACAACATGTATCAATGAACCTGCAATGCATGTCGGGGACTATTTCATACGTTACCACACGTCACAAAAATATACAAAATTTTGATTTTTTTGATCATAAATAGGTTCCTCAATGTCCAACATTCCATTATAAGCCAAATTTAGGATTACAATAACATAAATGGTTCCAGTGCTGTACTATTTAATATGAATGATTCGTTTTTCACTATTTTGTAGAGAAATGTGGTCGAGTTGCTGGTAGGTGATTCACAAGATGTCTCCGAGTGCAAAGAGTTAATTATACCAAGGACTTTCTTGGACTTAAGGTTAAAGCCCATTCTGAATGTGTTCTTTTTTTTTTTTTGAGTTGGAGTCTCACTCAGTCGCCCAGACTGGAGTGCAGTGGCCGCTCCCGACCACCGCAGCCTCGACCTGCTGGGCTCCGACAATCCTTCCGCCTCAGCCTTCCAAGTAGCTGGAACTACAGACGCGTGCTACCACGCCCGGCTAATTTTTGATTTTATTGTAGAGATGAGGTCTCGCCAAGTTGGCCAGGCGGGTCTCGAACCCGCGGGCTCAGGCAATCCACTCACCTCAGCTTCCCAAAGCGCGGGATTACAGGCTGAGCCACTGAGCCCGGCTCTGAATGTGTTCTAATACTCTATCTACCTTCTCCTTAAATCCAGGTATCAAAGGGCATATCAGCACATCACATAAAGACATCAGCAGTCAGTCTGAGTAAATAAACTTGTTCTTACTGTTTTAGAAATATCTTTAATTTTGTGTTGGAATGGCTTTTATCATGCACTAGAACAATACACAGCTATAAAGTAATGCCACTAAAGGATAATCACATAAGGAAATGCTAAAACATAAGTGAAAAAAAGGATCAAAAATGCATACAGCTGGGAGCGGTGCCTCATGCCTGTATTCCCGGCACTTGGGAGGCAAGAGGATTGCCTGAGCATAGGGGTTCAAGCCCAGCTAGGGCAACTAGGCGAGACCTCGTCTCTACAATAAATCAAGAAAATTAGTCAGGTGTGGTGGCGTACGGCCCTATAGTTCCAGCTACTTGGAAGGCTGAGGCGAAAGGATTGCCTGAACCCAGCAGGTTGAGGCTGCAGTGGCTGGGAGTAAGCCACTGCGCTCCATCTGGGTGGCAGAGTGGAGACTCTAAACTCAAAAAAAAAAAAAAAAAAAATAGCATATAGCATGATTCAAATTAAATAGCTTAAAAATACATAAGGAAAAAGTGAAATTTCATATGTCCAAAGGATGATAGTGGTTATTTCTTAAGGATGAGATAGATAAATATTTTCTATTTGCTTTTTTGTGTTTTCTAAGTTTCCTAAGGTGAGCTTAAAGTATTTTCAAGAACATTTAATTTTTTTAGTTTGATAAGACAGCTAAAATTCCTTTTAGTTCAAATTTAGCTCAAAATTCCTTTTAGCTGAAATTTCCTCTTTTGAGGAGATACTTATCTGTGTGTCAGGCATTGTGCTAGAGCCGGGGAAGATAAATTGTGTGTGGTCCCTGTCTGGGAGCTCATGGTTCTCTGGAATAGCACACACACAGAACCCAGCAGGTTTAATGAAGGAAGCACAAAGAAGGGAGAAGTTCTACTTATGAGTGATAGCCAAGGTCTCATAGAGGAAGCTCTCCATAAAGTTTCTAAGCTAATAGTAGGATTCTAGATACAGACATCCTGTAAATTGCTAGACTTTGTTAGCTAGGTCTAGGTTGCTAACAAACCTAGATGTGTGATTGGTGGGTCTATATAAAGACTCATGGGAGTCTTTATAGTCAATACAGGAACATATAAGCCACTACTCCAGAATTTGAAGACAAAGTCACTGGATAACTAAAATTCAACACAAAAGGAGCAGGTTGGTGTTGGCAGCAGCATAATTTTTCAGTCTCTCCAAATCCCCGCATAAAAACAGAAACTAAAGCGCAAAACTAAGAGCCTAGACAATACTTACAACAAAAGTAGGTGATAGGGTAACCCCATGAGTCCCAAAATAGAAGCCAACTACCTGCTGGGGCCAACTACCTGCTACCATGGGGATATTTGTGTAAGAGGAAAAGAAAGAAAGGGACAGGAGTAGTACCGGATGAGCCTGAGAAGAGGATAACCCAAAATAGGCAACAGGTGATCACTCAAGAGTTGGGCAGCCAATCTGAAAATGTTCTGTGCTCACCGACAGTGAGTGAGTGTGACAGCCCATGGTAAGAACATTTGGAAGTGCTGACCTCTCTTCTAGGAAAGGGCCCCAGGCTAGGGAAAACTGGGAGCAGGACAGGGAGAGGAGAGAGGAAAGAGATGACCCAGACTCAAGGATAAGGATAAGGACAGAGGTAGGAAATACCAGAAAGCTGCCATATTTTTGAACTCTATACAAAAACAACAGAAAGGGGGCTCTGTGAAGGACAAAAACCTTGCCTGAACATATCCTCATTCCAAAGTCAGGAAAGCTAATTTCACATAAAAATAAACAATAGAAAATGATCAAGGCCAAATTCCATACAAAGTCATTAAGAGAAAAAGAGGACTAAGAGGGAGCACAGAATAATATCCTTACAGACAATAAAAGTACCCAGGGAGACATCATAGAACAGATCAAGACTATAACTTATTTAAAAGCAAGTTAAAATGCATTAAGGAAGAGGTATAAGACATGAAAGAACAGTATGTCAGAATAAGAAAAATTCAAAAATGAGGAAAATTCAAGAAAGGATTAGAAATTATTTTATAAATGAAGACTAAACCGGAAAGAACATAAGAGCTAAATATGACAGATAATGTCTTAAGTGAGAAAAGATAGTGAAAAAGAAAAAATATGTTTAAATAAAGAGGAAATGAAGAGATAAATAAAATTTGAGGGAAATTGGCAAATATGAAGGCAGACAAAGAAGATCAAACATACAAGTAATAGGAGCTCCTGAAGAAGAAAACTAAAACAAGTGAGGAATGCCAAAAGATATAACTTAAGAAAACTTCTGAAATGAAGAAAGTTTGAAACTACATATTGAAAGTATACCATGAGAATATAGATCCAAAGTGACCAACACCAAAAAAGTCTGTCAAGCTTATTGAACTTTAAATTATTTGGGCAACCAAACAGTAGATGAGGGGAAGTGTCTCTTAATAAAAGTATTTCAACTATAAGTGGAAAAAAGAATATAACCAGTTTGCAACTCTACGGGGTAAATAGATAGATACCAAGATCTATTTACTTGCTACTAAGATCACCAAGAGACAACTAGACATATACCCTCAGTACTTTTGCCAGAGCGACCAAATCTGAGTCTGAACTTCCTCTGAATCCAGCTGCTCATTTGAAGGAAATGCCAAGGACAGAGAAATATGTTGAACTGCAATGAGAATATGCAATCAGCAAAATCCTGACTGCAAGAAATTGCAGGCAAAATGGCTGAGGTTTTTCGGCAGATACGTTGTAAGGAAATGAAAATGGAGGAGGAATCTATAGATCAAAGGGGCCTTAAAAGACATGGCTTTTAAATTTGTTTTGTTTTTGGTTTTCCCTTCCATCCTAGGAGACATGACTTTTGAAAAAGGCAAGATTGTTGAGTCTAGTGATACATATCTGGGTGATTAAATTATAAAAAGAAAACAGGACAGAAGTGATTATGTTCAAGTCAGGATAGTGGTTACTTATAACACGGAAGGGGCTGTAATTAGGGTGGTGCAGGCAGAAGGACTTTTGGCTGGTAAAGTTCTATTTCTCAAACTGGGTGGTGTCACCTTATAATCATTCATTAAGCCATATACTTGATTTGTGTGTGCATGGTTTTCTTTTTTTTTTTTTTTGAGTTGAAGTCTCACTCTGTCACCTAGACTGGAGTGTAGTGGCCACTCCCGGCCACCGCAGCCTCGACCTGCTGGGCTCCAGCGATCCTTCCGCCTCAGCCTTCCAAGTAGCTGGAACTACAGGCGCGCGCTACCACACCCGGCTAAGTTTTGATTTATTGTAGAGATGAGGTCTCGCCAAGTTGCCTAGGCAGGTCTCAAACCCGCGGGCTCAGGCAATCCACTCACCTCGGCCTCCCAAAGTGCTGGGATTATAGGCTGAACCACTGAGCCCGGCCTGCATGGTTTTCTATATTTGCTTTAATTTACAGTAAAGAGATTTTTAAAAAAAATCATCCTAAAAGAGGCAGCATATTGTGTCCGGTTTTGACATTCCATGTGTGATACCTAAATCAGCAGCATCAGTATCACTTTGAGAACCTGTTAGAAATGCAGAATCTTATAGTTTTAAGGTTTTGGGTCTTACGTTTGTTTACACTTTAATCCATCTTCAGTTGATTTTTGTATTTGGTGAAGACAGAGGTCTAGTTTCATTCTTCTGCATATGAATATCCAGTTTTTCCAACACCAGTCATTGAAGAGGTTGTCCTTCCCCCAACATATGTTTTTGGTGGCCTCTGTTGAAAATCAGTCGGCTGTAAATACATGGATTTATTTCCAGGTTCTCTGTTTGGTCCCGCTGCTGTATGTGCCTGTTTTTATGCCAATACCATGCTGTTTTGGTTACTAAAGGGGAAACCCTTCAGGACATTCATCTAGGCAAAGATTTTATGGCTAAAACTTTAAAAGTACAAGCAATAAAATAAAAAATAAACAAATGGGATGATATTAAACTAGGAAGCTTCTGCACAGCAAAAGGACAATCAGCAGAGTGAAGAGCCAACCCATAGAATGGGAGAAAATATTTTCAAACTATTCATCCAACAAGGGACTAATTTCCAGATACACAGGAACTAAAACAACTCAACGGCAAAACAACAACAGCAAAAACAAACAATTCTATGAAAAAGTGGACAAAAGATCTGAACAGACCTTTCTCAAAGGAAGACATAAATGGCCCCAAAATATATTTTTTAAATGCTCAACATTACTAAGCACCAGTGAAATGCAAATCAAAACCACATTGAAATATCATCTCACCTCAGTTACCTTGGCTATTATCAAAAAGATGAAAAATAATTGCTGACAAGGATGCTGAGAAAAAGGAACTCTGATACATTACTGGTGGGGATGTAAATTAGATAGCCATTATGGAAAACAGTGCAGAGGTTTTTCAAAAAACTAAAAATAAGACTACTATATGACCCATCAATTGCACTACTGGATATTTATCCAAGGAAAGAAAATAAGTATAGGTGAGTGGATTGTCTGAGCCCGTGGGTTCGAGACCCACCTGGGTAACTTGGCGAGACCTCATCTCTACAATATATCAAAAATTAGCCGGGCGTGGTAGCGCGCGCCTGTAGTTCCAGCTACTTGGAAGGCTGAGTTGGAAGGATCGCCTGAGCCCAGCAGGTCGAGGCTGCGGTGGCCGGGAGCGGCCACTGCACTCCAGTCTGGGTGACGGAGTAAGACTCCAACTCAAAAAAAAAAAGTATATCAAAGTGATAAGTATACCTGCACCCCCAGATTTATTGCAGTACTATTCACAGTAGCTGAGGAAATCATCCTAAGTGCCCATTAACAGATGAATGGATGAAGGAAATGTGGTATATGTGCACAATGGAATACTACTCAGTCATAAAAAGAATGAAATCCTGTCATTCTTGGCAACATGGATGAGACTGGAGAACCTATATTAAACAAAATAAGTCAGGCACACAAAAATAAGTGCCACATGTTCTTACTCATATATGAGAGCTTAATTTTGGAAATAAAGAGTAGAATTCTGCCTGGGAAGGGTAGTGGGGAGAGATTGGTTCATGGATAAACAGATACAAAATTAGAGCTCAACAGGAGAAATTAGCACAGGTTCTGCAGCACTGTAGGATGATTATGGTTAATGATAATTTATTCTATATTTTCAGAAAACTAGAAGAGAGGACTTTGAATGTTCACAACCCAAATGATAAATATTTAAGGTGGTGGATATATTAATTATTCTGATTTGATCATTACACATGGTATACATGTATGGAAATATCACCATGTATCCCATAAATATGTACAATTATTACATGTTAACTGAAAGGAAAAGGAAAAAATATAGTTGTGAAAAAAAAAAGAGAAAGAAATGTAGAATCTTGGGCCCTCTCCTGACCTACAGAATCCGAATTTAAGTTTTAATGATACCCTCATGTAATTCATTTGCATATTTAAGCGTGAGAAGCACTGGTGTTGAGGACCTGAGTACCAGTCCTGGCCTGTTATTAATTGTGTGATGTGGGTTAAATCACTTCACTTCTCACAGCTTTGGTTTCCTCATCTGTAAAATGGAAGTGATAATCATCTTTTGAACTATGTAATGTAAAGGTGCCAACTCTTGTAACTGAAAAGATGAAAGCAAGAAATCTCTAGAAGAGTCTACTCATCCTAAAAGATAGCTTGTAAATGTGTAGCCCAAGGAGACAGCAATTGAGCCTATCCGGATTATCCAAAGTATACTGGAATCCACTATGGAATCCGTCTAGAAAGGGGACATGGTAGGTACCTCAAGGGTCTGCATGGAGCCAGCACTAGCTAAGACAAAGAGGCATTGTGTCTGGATGACAAGATAGCTCAGTGTTCACATGGTACCAGCTGCCTGGATAAAATAGCTCTGAATTTCTTTTGCTCAAATACTGTGCTCATCATCAACTCTTTGGTAGGGAATTTGGATTTAGGGAAAATCTAGATTTATCATCACCTATCTTAGAATCTACTCTGAGCCAACTGGTAAAGTTTCTAAACCTGCAAAGCTGAACCCAGGCTGGTGTATGCAACTTCAGCTAAATCCCTGCTGCTGTCCAAACATCTGTCTACCATCCAGTCTCCTGCAAAAAAAAAAAAAAAATCAACTTGAAATAATATTTGCTGTCATGGCTTTTTTAAAAAAAGGATTTAAAAAATTTTAAAGCCATTTTGTTAGAGATAAAAAATACATCCAACCTTTTCCCTTTTATTTTCTTGTGACAAAGTAGAGCCTTCTATATGGGACATTCTCTTCTCCCCATGCCTTGTGGGTAGCTACCCCTACCCATCCTTCACAAGACAACCTTCCTGACCCCTTGAGTAAATGAGCTCATTCAGCCATATTTTGCCAGAGCACACTATTGAAAATAATTGTTTAGTGTCTATATTAAACATGAGACTGTAAGTTCCTTGAGGGCAGAGACTATGTTTTTCTTTTTGACTTCTGTGTCCCAAGTATCTGATACAATGCCTGGGTCAGAGGCTTTCAGTACTGCTGACTTTGTCCAGTGGCAAGATCTGCAGGTGGTTTTCCTAGGACTAGGTTCTTAGACCGTGGGTGCCTTGGGGCTAGTGATGCTAAGTTTCCTGAAATGCATGAGCTATTCCAGCAAAACAAAGAACAAAGAATGCCAATTTTGCCCACCTCAAGTAATACTGTGAAAAATCCCTTATACAAGAAAAATTAACCTTTCAAAAACTCAATCAGTTCTCAAATAGGCATCACTTATCTGCTTGCAAACATCTAATGTCTTGAGCGCTAAAGAATTTTGATAGTAATTTTGAGAAGACTTTTGAATATAGAAATTTTTTTCTATAGACATATTTAATGATCTTATTCGGTCTCAAGTGTAAGGTTTTTCTTTTCTGTTTTCAAAAAGTATTCCAAAGACAAAAGAAAGGAAAAATATGAAATACTTTTTTTTTTTTTTTTTTGAGTCGTAGTCTCACTCTGTCGCCCAGACTGGAGTGCAGTGGCCGCTCCCGGCCACCGTAGCCTTGACCTGCTGGGCTCCGGCGATCCTTCCGCCTCAGCCTTCCAAGTAGCTGGAACTACAGGTGCGCGCTACCACGCCCGGCTAATTTTTTGATTTATTGTAGAGATGAGGTCTCGCTTGCCGAGGCGGGTCTCGAACCCACGGGCTCAGGCAATCCACTCGCCTCAGCCTCCCAAAGGCGCGGGATTACAGGCTGAGCCACCGAGCCCGGCGATTCTGACAATTTTTACTTGTGTTCTCACTGCTTTTATGGAGAAGATTTTCAGAGATCCTTACTCTATCATTTTCACTGACATTCCTCCACAGATTCTTTCAATGACATTTATCCTTTCTTTGACATAAACTATTATTTTCCAAACACTGAAAACTCTAAAGCCCCAAATAGCTTATATTTACTCTGTTTTTAAGAAGTAAATTTTCTGAGATAAATGCTTGTTTTTATAAAACCACCAATAAAACAAGGCAATTAAAGGCTGTATAAACAGATAAGCCACAGAAGAGACATATTTTTTTGTGGCTGTCTACAATTTTTATCATTAGTTAATGTCTTCTTGCTTTTTTGTCTCAGCACAGACCTGATTAACCTGAAAATTTCTGGCTAAATTTCCACTGTATGGGTCAGCTCAGCATCTCCTCTCTGGACCCAGGCAAGCCTGGAGCAGAAAATGTAGCAATGATCTTCAACAGCCTTTCACTGCTGGCCATCAGTGTTGTATTAGTCTGCTTTGTCTGCCATAACAAAATACCACAGACTAGGTAACTTTTAGCAACAGAAATTTATTTTCTCACAGTTCTGGAGTCTGCAAGTCTTAGATCTTGTTGCTGGCAGTATGGTGTCTCCTGAGGCCTCTTTTAGCTTGTAGATGGCCATCTTCTTTCTGTGTCCTCACAAGACATTCCTCCTGTGTGTGTACCTCCTGGTGTCTCTTCCTCTTCTTATAAGGAGCCCAGTCTTATTGGATTAGGGCCTTGTGGGTCCATGTAACTTTAATTACCTCCTTAAAGGTTGAGTCTCCAAATATGGTCACACTGGGGGTTAGGGCTTCATCAGCATATGAATTTGAGGGTGGGGGGACACAATTCAGTTCATAACAGATGTCTGACACATGATAAGTTCTCTATAAACACTCACTGCATTCTTTTGCTCCTTGACCTTTGCATTTCTGTATCATCCTCTCCACTCTGCAAGCATCCCTAGGCTAGGAACTATGGTTTCTGGTCTGCAGGGAGCAGCGCTGTGTGGAGCTGCCAGACTAGGAACCCTGACACTGGGGTTAAAATCCCACCTCTGGTACCAACCAGCTGTATGACCTTGGGCAAGTCAGTTAACTCCCAATTTTCTCCAGTTTTTGCATTCTTGGGTGTTTTGGCCCACCCTTCTTTTACTGCTCTCTAACCTTAGACCATGGATTTGTCACCTATCCCTACTACCAAAATAAACTTACTTATCCTCTATGTGGCAAGTGTAGGGGTCAGCCAGCAAGAGCTAACCTGACAAAGGCATCGAATAGCTCTGAGTGGTCTCCTCTCCAGTTGTATTTCTGGAAATGCTGCTTCTGCTGCTGCCGCTCAGGTAAGGGTGGCATTAGCGTTGGTGGTCATTTTAGTCCAGGAAGAAAGTGAGAGAGTGGGCTGGTGGGGGAAGTAGCTAGGTGTAGAGAGAAGCTGGGAGACTTCACATGCATTTACTCAATTAACTTCTGCTGGAAATCAACCTGTTGCAAACACTGTGCAAAGTGATGGACCAGTGCTCATCTCAGGGCTTCTCTGACCACAGGATTTGGATATTGCATGAGCTACACAGTTGTAGAAAAAGAATGATGGCCTGGGTTTAAGTATTGAATTTGTTGTTTATTTCACTGTGACCACAGGCAAACCACGTAGCTCTCCAAAGTTTTTTTATTCCATTTTAAAAAGAAGGGATAGGCTGGGTGTGGTGGCTCACGCCTATAATGCCAGCACTTTGGGAGGCCAAGGTGAGAGGATCGCCTGAGCCCAGGGGTTCAAAACCAGCCTGAGCAACTTGGTGAGACCTCATCTTTACAATAAATCAAGAAAAAATAGCCGGGCTTGGTGGCATGCATCTGTAGTTCCAGCTACTTGGAAGACTGAGGCAGAAGGATCACCTGAGCCCAGCAGGTCAAGGCTGTGGTGGCGGTGAGCGTGCCAGTGCCCTCCCGCCTGGGCAACAGAGTGATCTCCAACCCAAAAATTAAAAAAAAAAAGAAGGGATAGATTAGGAGTTATGTATGGTGAGTTCTACCACTTTGGCTCTCACCTTCTAGAATCCTATCTCACTGGCAGTGGGATGTGGATCTTGTTTAAAGAGAAATCTGTATTTTTTAGCTTGATTTAAGCACAAGGTCCGCTCTGTTAAGAAGATAGGAGGAAGGCCGGGCTCAGTGGCTCAGCCTGTAATCCCAGCACTTTGGGAGGCTGAGGTGAGGGGACTGACTGAGCCCACGGGTTCAAGAACAGCCTGGTCAACTTGGCGAGACCTCATCTCTACAATAAATCAAAAAATTAACTGGGTGTGGTAGCGCACGCCTGTAGTTTCAGCTACTTGGAAGGCTGAGGTGGAAGATCGCCAGAGCCCAGCAAGTCGATGCTGGGGTGGCCATGAGCGTGCAACAGCACTCCAGCCTGGATGACAGAGTGAGACTCCAACACAAAAAAAAACAGATAGGAGGAGAGAGGTATATACAAGTGGGGAGGTCGGGGGGTGGTGCTGAATTAACTCTATAGTTCACTCAGAAAACTTGAAAATAAATCCTTAAAGCAACCAAGGATTTACATTCCTTTACTGTCCTTTGGTAGTATTATTCAGGAATACCTCATACATCGTAGGAAATGACTTGTTTCAGCAGTGTAGACAAAGAAGGGTCCACTGTGAATTATTCACCCTGAGGAGATTAACCAGATGTTCACAGTAAATACAGACTTCAGGGGCAAAACTATGATTTGCCCTGTATAACGGATATGCTATAGCCACATGTTTACGTGTCATGATGCAGGAACCACATTTTGTTAATTTCTCTATTTCTAGCACCTGGTGGCCCAGAGTAGATGCTTAGTGGACGTAATAGTCATTGTTCTCCAAATGGAATTTTCTTCATGTCATCTGCTTAAAAAGAGAGACAAAACCAAAACCCAACTGTAATGCTGACAGTTTTCCCTAGATTGTTGGAGAGAGCTGGGTTTCATTATTTTTCACAAATTCAGCAGAATTTCTCTTTACCTTTGAAGTTAGCAAGTAAACCTTTGGCTCTCCAGGAGCTGGTGGCTCCTCTGTGTTCAGGGAAGCTTGTGTCAGTCTTTCCCTCAGGGCAGCTTGGATGTACAAGGTAGATGGGAAAGCATGGTAGTTAAGGCTTGGGCTTCAGGCCAGCCTGGGTTTGAGTTCCAGCTCTGCCACTTACAACTTTGTAACTTTGGCAAGGTGTTAACCTCTCTAAGCTCAGTCTCCAAATCTGTAAAGTGAGGATGATCCTATTACTAACCTCATAGAGTCCTTATGAAGATTAATTTTTAAAATGCAATAAAGCATACAGTGACTGACACAAAAGTTAAAAGCACAGAAAATGTCAGTTTGATGAACTGATAGTCATAGATAGGAAGGAAAAGTTTCTATTTTATTTTTTTCAGGATCCATACCACATAGCTATAATATTATTATTTATTATTATTTTACTTTAACCCTCGACATTAACTATCACAGGAGACTAGGATGCTACTGAACCACAGCATGGGGACTTGCTCAACCTGAGATGTTATTAAATTGTTTTCCAGATTTTTTAAAATAGAAAAGACCTGTAAGCCTCTGTCTCATATTAATGGAGAGCTTACACAGTTTGGAGGAAATCAAATAAAAAAATATGCAGTCAAAGAGAGGTAGGGAAAATAAAAAACATAATTAGAAATCTTAATTATTTAAAAAAGTGTTTACAGTCAACTCATACATTTGTGCTTATACACTGTACCATATTACTTATGAGTTAATACTTAAAATATTTGAGGGTATACTAATAATTTCTTCAAAGGTCTGATAAAAAATGAAACATATACAAGTCCTCAACACTGACATAAATATTTTCAGTCTTCCCAAACCGATGAATCTAAGCACTACACTCCCTTCTATTTTCCCAGCCTCCCCGCTTCAAACGAACACTCTTGTTGTCTTTAGATCCCAAAGGCACTTGGGATTGGTGTACTGGTGATCAGAGAGTAAACTATCAAGAGCTCCTCCTCTAAGTACCTAGAAATACTGTAAACCATTGAGTCCAGCCACACAGAGACTGTCTGAAAGTAAGCTAGCTTTGCCTTAAGTTATTGGAAACTTGGTGAGGGTTCAGGATTTCAGAATCCTGTGTTCTTTGTGAAAAATCATCAAATTGTACACTAACTGTATGCATCCTTTGTATATGTTTCCCTTCACTAAAAATCTTTTAAAAAACGATATATGTAAAGCAAGTGAGTATCAATACATTGGCCAAAGCCTTTTCTGATTTCACTCTGACATCCCTCAGTGTTTTGGCCCTTTCTGTATTTTATAATTTATCTTGGAAGAAAGTCCTTTAAGACTTTTCAGGATTTCAGAATCTCAAACGAGATCTTAAGCCAGGTAAGTATATTCTTGAAGAAGGGAGAAAAACATGAGCTATGTGGTAGAGAAAGGTTTCGGCCATTGCTGTACCTAAAATAAGAAGACCAATCTGCCAGGACCTGGTTAAGCCTCATTGGATCAAATTTACATAGCTCATAATCTCACTTTTTCTTGAAAGTTTTGGGATTGAGAGCTGAAGACAAGTTGAAAACCTTGGGGATGAATGAAGCAGCTGGTGATTTCAGCTGCTCTGAGATATTTACAGTGGACTTCTGAGTGGCTTGGGAGCCTAAACTTTATACCTCGTGCAACTTTGTGCCTACTCTCTGAAGACCATCTACACCGCAGACACTTTTCTGGAACTCTTGATCTCACCCTTCTTGTAACAAGCATGACTCTCTGTTTTTCCTGAGGCTGGGGGTCAAAAAGCAAACAGAACCAAGTTAGAGATCTGAACAATGAAACGGCCCCTCTGTTTTCTTTCTCTATGTCAGCATCAAAACCCCAAGTGTCTCTCAAATACGTGATTGTTTTTTAAAAACTTCCAAACCCAGACAATACGCTTTGGTCTCACGTGGACCAAATGCCCATCAGTACTAGGATGGGTAATTTAGGGTCACAATCACCACGTGAAATACATTATCACAATTAGAATGATCAGCCTACTACTAATACAACAATGTGACTCTCACAAACACAATGTTGAGTGAAGGAAGCCAAGCACAAAATGGTGTACACAATATGATTCCTTTCATATGAGATACAGAAACAGGAAAACTAATCAGGCTGGAGATTACTTCTGAGGGAGGCAGTGTAAGTGGGCTTTTCAGGGTGCTGGTGAATTCTGTTTTTTTGTTGTGAGTGCTGGTTACACAAGCTGTGTTCTTTGTAAAAAAATCATCAAATTATACACTAATTGTATGCATCCTTTGTGTATGTTTCCCGTCACTAAAAATCTTTAAAAAAACGATATATGTAAAGCAAGTGAGTATCAATGCATTGGCCAAAGTCTTTTCTGATTTCACTCTGACATCCCTCAGTGTTTTGGCCCTTTCTGTATTTTATAATTTATATTGGAAGAAAGTCCTTTAAGACTTTTCAGAAGTCTTGCCATGATGCCATGATGGCATCCTTGGTAAACACAATCAAGTATTTGTAATTTTTGGAGACCTAATGATTTACAGACCTGTATCAGGGATTCTGGATACTTTTTAAGTTGGAGTCTCATTCTGTCACCCAGGCCGGAGGGCAATGGCATGTTCCCGGCCACTGCAGCCTTGACTGCTGGACTCAGGTGATCCTTCTGCCTCAGCCTTCCAAGTAGCTGGAACTACAGGCATGTGCCACCATGCCTGGCTAATTTTTTGATTTACTGTAGAGATGAGGTCTCGCCAAGCTACCCAGGCTGGTCTCGAACCCAAGGGTTCACCTTGGCCTCCCGAAGTGCTGGGATTATAGGTGTGAGCCACTGTGCCGGGCCTCTGGATACTGTTTGACAAACACCTTGTTAGAACTTTTCAAGGTACTTTTGCTGGGGTCAGCTAAGCCAGGGGTGTCCAACCCCCGGACTGTGGACAGTACTGGTCCGTAGCCTGTTAGGAATCTGGACACACAGCAGGAGGTGAGCAGTGGGTGAGCAGAGCTCTATCTGCTGTCAGATCAGCAGTGGTATTAGATTCTCATAGGAGTGAACCCTATTGTGAACTGCGCACAAGAGGGATCTAGGTCGTGTGTTCCTTATGAGAATCTGATGCCTGATGATTTCCCTCACTCTGTCTGTGGAAAAATTGTCTTCCACGAAGCCAGTCCCTGATGCCAAAAAAGGTGGGGACCGCTGGTTTATACCCATCCCTTTTTCGTTCTGGCATTTGTATCAGGGGAGAAGAGGGGAATTCCTTAAGAAGGCATTTTGGATTTCTGGAAGGTAGGAGAAGGAAACTAGAAAAGGTCCAACATGGCCACAGACTATTCTCCGATTTTGCACAACCGGCTATTGGTCATTACAAAAAAAAAAAAAAAGACTCAGCAGTTGCAAATGAGTGTCAGGCAGTCAGGCTTACCCGGCACTGACTGGTGGGCTGGCATCCAGCAGGGTGGGTGTGAATCCCGTCCCTGTGTGGAGAAGGCCGAGCAGCTGTGCCCAGGCTTGCAGGAGGGCGGTGCAGGCAGGCCAGGCCCGCCACTGGAGCTTCCCTGGGCACGCTCCGTCTCCCTTCAAGAATCTCATTGCACAGCCGAATGCTTGAAGGTTTATTTTTTACTCTAAGTGCATAGAAACCTGATGTCTTCCGTTAGCTGATCTTAAGAAGAGTCAATTGGAAACACGCACTGTGAGATGAATCTGCAAGGAGCAGGCTGTCCTGCCTAGCCCCGTTTCATCCCTTGTTTTCCACCTTGAAAATCATTTGCAGCTGTGTACTAAGGAAATCATATTTTCTTAAAACATCACAGTTCATTCCTTTCCATCCTTTTCATGGAAAATCTGCCTGTTAAGGTCTCACTGCTCAGTGCTTTCAACTGCAAAAGCAATTGGAATCCAGGCTGTAGACTGAAGGAACAAAATGTGTCCCCTCCAGAGGGGGGGACCACATAGCTTGGGAAGCCAGCCCCCGGGGAGCAATCCAGAGAGTCCTAACTCACAGGTTGTTGCAGGTGCCATCACAATACGAGGGGCTCTGACTCATCTCTCACCCCCAGATCGGAGACGCTCAGAAGTCTAGTTCCTGTTATGGTGGCAGCACAATGGCTGGGACTTAGAAAGACTTAAAAAGCGAAAAAGGGTCACACGCTCTCCCTTCCAAGTGCAAAACAGAGGCCCGTTTGTGTAGCTTCTTGTGGGTCATCCTGCTTCTGCTCCAGAATAATCTGCCCATGAAAAGAGTGGGCAGGAGCCCCAAACTGCAGCTCCCATGCACCCTGCCCCCAACCTGACGCCTCATAACCCTTCTTTCATCTCACTGGCAATTCCATCAGAAGAATGCCTCCCACTTACCTCAGAATAAAAACCCCTTCAGGAAAAATCACCCAAATAATCCTCCGAAACCAGCCCTCTGATTGACAAGAAGGCATTTCTTCCCTGATGGAGAGGGGGGTCTTGGGCCCGCCCATCCTTCAGACTAATTAACACCATCGTTAAGCAGCCATCTCTGGCCCCTGTCCAGAGCTAACAGTGTGGGCAAGAACGAGGCGACTCAGCTCCCAGGCTCCATTCATGACCAGCTCATGGCTTTGTCTGAACAGTCTGTGAGTGCACACATGTGTCCTCAGGCTTGCCCTAGTGGTAATGTGGGTGGGTTTTGAGACAGGGTGACAGCAGCAGTGGTCTTCAGTCAGGCTGAGGCACTCCTGCAGCTCTAGAGGGCTATTCAAGTTTGCAGATGGTACCAGGGACCCAGTGGAGACAGTGCAGTTGTGTCCACATTATTTCATTGGAGTCTCACAACCCTGGGAGGTGTCAGCTGTTTGAGATCACAGAACTGAAGATCAGAAGGGTGAAGTGACTGGGTCAAGATCACACAGAAAATGAGCCACTGGGCCAGGCCCAGGTTCCAGCTCTGGCTGTCTAAAGCACTTGCCTTTTCCTCCACGCCCACTGCCGTGCCAGACTTCTGCCCTGCGAAGGCAGCCAGGGAATCAGTAAGGTGGGCGCTGATGTCGACCGATAATGAACTATCTGACATTGTACAAATCCCACGAGGTGCTCCCACTGATCATGACATGGTTTCTTTCTGATGGCAACGGCTCTCGATGTCGACCCCACAGTCATGCTCAGCGAGTGTCTATGGAACCTGCTGAGGCTTCCTGGCTTCTCGCAGAGGGCAAGAAGACAGGTATTCAGGGTTGAGGAGAGAA
Organism: Tarsius wallacei; assembly: GCA_963574415.1. Classification (NCBI taxonomy): domain Eukaryota; kingdom Metazoa; phylum Chordata; class Mammalia; order Primates; family Tarsiidae; genus Tarsius; species Tarsius wallacei. The sequence goes on from CAUYQG010003788.1 coordinate 58,730, forward strand.
CTGCGCCCTCTCACCTGGCCCTCAGTGCGCCCTCCCGGCCGCCAGGTGACAAAGGCCCTAGGAACCTCAGCTCAAATTGCTTCCCCACTTTTCTGAATGAGAGCTCTTCCTGTCTTCCTGTGTCTTCCCAGCAGCTCACTGCTCCTCTCTCTGCTCTTGGATCTCTGCGTGACCTGTGGCCAGTGTGATACACACCCGGGTCCCCCTGAACTGAGGGACTCATTGCCAGTGGCTGGAAGGGCCGCAGGGAGACAGCCTTTACCGTCAGCTCCTCGGAGATGACCCAGCTGCCATGAGGACCCGGGATAACCTTCACCCCTGACTGGTCAGTGTAGAGAGCTAAGGCTTTCTTGATCCGACTCAGGCTGGCTCTGAAGGGCCAGCACTCCCTGCGAGTTGCCGAGGCCTCAGCAGGCCTGTCTCACAACATAAGATCTCTCCCATCTGCCTCCTCCTTCGCCTTCCCCCATATGTTGGTCCCCAGGGCGTCCTGGATCTCGGCTCTGGCTCTGAGTCAGCTTCCTAGGGAGCTCTATGTGCCATGTTCCCCTTCAGACCTTCTCTGTGCATGACTGTCTTGCCCTTGGGTGCGGAAGCTGTACCTTATTTATTACCAGACCTGCAGCACCAACTCCAGGCCCTGGCATCTCATAGGTGCTCAGCAGATGTGTGTTGAATGAATGAATGTAGCCACTTTAAAACTATTGTGGGGCTGAGAGGCTGAGAGACTGGGTGCCTGTGTCTGGACACCTTGGCAGGGTGTTTCGTTATTATAAAATGTCGCCCTCCTGGAAGAGAATGAATGTGTCTTATCCCCCAAGCAGCTCTATCAACCAGACTGGGAGGAACGTGGACTCCTTCCTCCTCACCCAAACTCTGCACTGGTGGACTAAAACTGGGTTTGGGGGTGTGGCTCCTCGGGAGTTTTTGAAGTAAAATGAGAAGCTGGATCTGGGAGCTTCTCATTTTACTTCAAATGAGAGCTGTGGAGCTGTGTTTGACTGGAGGCTGGTTATTCCGGAACAGCAGCCCTGTGCTCCATGGCTCCCTGCATGCATAGAGAGTTTTTTTCTGTGGCACATTTCTGTTGTATTTTAACCTAACTTAGAAAGATACTCTGTTTCAGGTGGGATGAATGTGTTGTTCACACCTGTCCAAATGAGCCCCAGGGGCTACCTGGTGGTGGTGGCCCAGATGAAAGAATGGCATGTAGAATTGAGATAGAGAGATAGCTACAAGCCAAAGAATGTAGAAACAACAGCAGTTCCTTTCACAATCATTCCTTGCATGTGATACAGAGGCATGGGGTTCCCTTCTCCAAGAAAGGTAGAGTTATCCCGATAGAGAAAGAGGGAATGCACAGCCCTGCAAAGAGAAGGCTTGGTAAGCACCACACGAGGGGCCTCAGTGGGCACTTTGGCACTCCAGGGGCCTCATGTCATAACCGCTGATGCTCCAGGACTTCAGGGCTTCAGGACTGTAGCTCCCCTGGGTCCTGCTGCTGGCAGCTATGGAGGCTCCCTGCTGGACCTCCTTGGGGACTAGAGCAAATTTGGCTCAGAGGACAAATGGACAGAGGGCCCTCATCCCTCACAGAAGGTCTTTTCTCCTCACAGAGGGTCCACACCCCTCACAGAAGGTTCTCCTCCTCCCAGAGAGTCTTCCCCCTCATAGAAGCTCCTATCCCCCACAGAGGGTCTGCCTTCTCTCCTGATGGGAGCAGGCCGTTCCTCAAGTCATCTCAAGCTCAGAGTGGCTCCTGCTAAGGTGACACCGGGGGCCACCCTGATTTGCTGCAGGGCAGTTGTGTTTGTGTAACAGTATCTAAACAAGAGTTGCTGGTGTGCTGCACAAATGGACTCATGTAGTAATCAAAACTCATTTTTATTTGCAGCCTCACATTCTTTATGTTATGTTTGCTCTTGGGGATCCTTTCCTGCCCCTGGGCAGACTCTAGCAGGCCTGAGATGCTTTGCTTACTTGTAGGCAAGGGAGAGTCCTTTAAAGCAAGAGAGACTGACTTAATTCAGCAACTGGAAAGTCCAGTCCACGAGAGCAGTAAGAACCCTGGCCCTGACAAGATGGTGGACCTCTCTCCTCCCACAGTGGGACTGCTGCAGGCTGGGAGCCAGTGTGGAGGATGGAGCGCTGGTCTCGCTGGCTTCTCCCAGTCCCTGTGAGGGGGAGGTGAGGACAAGCCTCACTTCGCTGTGATTGCCATGAGCTGGCTTCACCTCTGAGGGCTGCCAGTGCCTAAGGCTGGCGTTCCAGCTCTTGGGGTGCATTCATGAGCGAGTCACAGGTCCCCAAGAGGCAGGGCCTGGGCATGTCGCTGGCCCTGTGTCGGGGTGTCTCTGTGGCAAGGGTTGCTATACTGCTTCACCTGGGATTTACATCCACATTCTTGCTGCTGGGACCTCCCCGCCACCAGAAGGCATTAGGACATCATCCAGGATGACCCAACACAGGGTCTCTTTCCTTACAGCCCATTGCTGCAACACGACATAGCCTTCACTCTAACAACTCAGGGTGCTGGCTGCCCTGCCAAGGCAGCAGGCTCCTGGCCTGACTTCCAAGGCAGATAGAAGCCAGGCAGCACTCACCCTGTAGACTCTCGGGTGGGACCCAGGGCTTGGTCCCCAACCACAGTGTCACACGGGAGCTCCTAGGAAATGAGGAAGCTTGTATACTTCCCTCAGGATGCAGGGGACATGGTGGAATCACAGACTCTCCAGGCCAGCCCTCCTCAGGCTCCTCCCTGCCCTCCTGGCCCTTTCCATTCCTCCTGGTGGTGAGGAGAGCCCAGAGCTGCAGAACAGGCCCTTTGGAGTTTTCTTAGAAACACACACACGGCTATACCTTAATCCGGGATTACAAACATACTATGTTTGGTGTCTAGTCAGAGCTTCAGTTTAATATCCTGTTACACAAAGTTTATGAAGGTTGTTTGTGGATCCAACTGTTGATCCTTACATTCCAGTAATCTCCAACTATTTAAAATAAAAACCACACAGCACTCAGGTGTGTTTACCCAGTGGAGTCACAGTTACTGGAAAGAAGAGAGTCCCAGATCCAGCCAGAAGCAGAAGGTATTTTTCTGCAGTATTTCTTACAAAGTCCAAGGCCTGAGCAGAGAAAATCATGACCACAGCACCCGCCCTCGGTGGAGCTGAGGGAGCGAGAGGGTCTGGGGAAGGTTCCTGCTGCTGCTCTGGGTGACAGCGAAGGTGGAAACGGGTGAGCAGCAGGGAAACCTTCCTGCATCCCTGACCTCCACTCTTCCAGCAGCAGCAGCAGCGGTTCAAGGGCATGGGGCCCAGGGCCGGCCACTTGGATCCTAGCACTGTGGCTGCCGAGCCGCATGGCCTTGGGCGAGTCTTTCCCTCCTTCGAACCTCAGGTTCTCCTGCAGACGAGGGTGTCGTGACCCCACATTGCACAGTTGTCGCATGAGGTGAGAGCTTCAGTGCAGAGTGACTGCATGGTGATTGGCCCGGCAAGCTTCTGTGAGTGACAGCTGTGTTATTTCAGCTCTATCAGATACTGCGTCTTATAACCAGCCAGGAGAAGAACTTTGGAGAGAACATGCAAGTCACCATGGTGGAAGTCGTAGCTAACCTTCTCAGCCCTGAGGTGGAAGAGAAGGGAGATAGAAAAAGGCATTCACTGACCACGTCTCATGTGTTCAGCTATGACTTTACCAGACATTTTAAAGAGCATTTTAAAAGAGCTTTTCGGTTAATATTTAGAGTAACTCTATGGCATCAGTAGTTCCATGGAAATCAAAGTTCAAAGATGTCTCGGTTTGGATGCCTGTGACAAAAAAGTCTAAGAAATAATGACTTCCATAGGATAGGAGTGTGTTTCTCTTCTCTATGAAAGGAGTTTGGCATAGACAATCCAGAGCCTATAAGCCACGACACAGTGTAGGAACCCAGGCTCCTTTTACCTTGTTGCTCTCAGCACTAGCTTCCACTTTACGGTCCAAGATGGCTACCTGAGATCTGGCCATCCAGTCCACATTCCAACTGTCAGGAAAGAAGAAGGGGCAAAGCGGGGTACATTCTTTTTTCAAGGACACTTTCTGGAAGTTGTACATTTCTTTCACTTATAACGTGTTGGCTGAAACTTAGTCACGTGACTAGGTCTAGTTGCTAGGGAGGTAGGGAAATTAAATCTTATTCTAGTGGCCATTTAGCCCACTAAAAATTGGGGCTCTGGTACCAAGGGAGTAGAGAATGGCTACTGGGCCACTTCTGCCATAGGTGTTAAATAATGTGCCCAAAGTTT
>CAUYQG010003793.1:0-21580 GCA_963574415.1 Tarsius wallacei
AGAACCTTAGAAAACAAAGGACATACCCTCATGGAAATTGAAACTAGCATCTAATTCCTGAACAAAACCTGAAACTCACAGGCCATAAGAGAGAAGATAGACAAGTGGGACCTCATTAAACTGACTAGCTTCTGTAAAGCCCAAGAAACCATCAAGAGAGCAGGGAGACAGCCTACAGATTGGGAAAAAGTATTTGCCAACTCCAGGTCCGACAAAGGCTTAATATCTTGGATCTACAAGGAACTCAAACGTGCTGAAAAGAAAAAAACAAACAACCCCATTATAAAATGGGCAAATGATATGAACCGACACTTCTCAAAGGAAGACATCCGAGCAGCCAACAGACACATGAAGAAATGTTCAACCTCACTAATCATCAGGGAAGTGCAAATCAAAACCACTCTGAGATACCACCTAACTCCAGTCAGAATGGCAATTATCAATAAGTCAAAAAATAATAATTGCTGGAGAGGGAATTGCAAAAAGGGAACACTTCTACACTGTTGGTGGGAGTGTAAACTAGTACAACCTTGTGGAAAACAGTATGGCGATTTTTAAAAGCCCTAAATATCAACCTCCCATATGACCCTGCAATCCCCCTACTGGGAATGTACCCTGAAGAACTCAAATCGCTGTGTAAAAAAGATACCTGCACACGTATGTTTATCGCAGCATTGTTCACAATAGCAAGAACATGGAAGCAACCATGTTGTCCATCAAAGAGTACTGGATTAAAAAAATATGGTACATGTACACGATGGAATACTATGCAGCCATAAAAAAGAGCAAAATCATGGATTTCGCAGCAACTTGGATGGAACTAGAATCTACAATACTGGGTTACCTCTCACAGAAACAAAGATCAGAGTATCACATATTCTCACTCATATAGTGAATCTTGAACATCCAACGTAATACTATAAGAAAATGACTGACAGTGGTGGGAAATTAGGGGGAGGGGAGGGAAGGGGGGATGGGATTAATGATACTCAATATCTCTCTGGGGACGGGGAGACACTTCTTATCACCAAGGGTGTCTGAACGAAGCATATCTGTATACCTTATCCTTATCTGTACCCCACAATACGATAATAAAAAATACTGATTATAAAAAAAAGTCAAAACTCAATTTATGAGGGCATATTACCCTAATACTAATGAGAAAAGCAAAATTAGGAAGAGAAAATTATTGGTCAATATCCCGAACATAAATGTACCTATCCTCAGTGAAATATTATGAAATCAAATTTACCAATAATTATAATCTTAATGACTAAAGAACATTCATATATAGTATTTCCCAAATTAAGTCTTTTAGTTATGTTAATTGCATTATCTTAATGTTTAAATCATGGCCCATCTAAGACAACGAACTTATATTACTATCTCTTACATTATACTTTGTCATTTTTATTAACTGAATTAAATAACTATTATCAACCTGTTGTCACATCTGTTTTAATCAGTTAGTCATAATTTATCAATCATCTCTCTTTGTAAATATCTACTATTTGTAGTCACTGGGAAAAAACCTAAGAAAACCCAAAATGCATACAGGTTGATCAAAACAATTTAAAAACAATTTAATTAAAAATTTTCTATTTCAATTATTAACGTAAAATCAACTTTACATGTATAATTTTTAAAATTTATCAAATAAGCAGTATAAACAAGATTTTACAGAAATTACCTAACTAAAGTAAAGCTAACATTTTTAATGTAAATTTTTCAGTTTGAACAAAGCATTAATTTATCACTATTCCAATATATATGACAATATGAAATGTGAAAATATAAAACAACTCTCATCCAAAATAAATTTTGTATTCTCATATCTAGTCAAAATCATTTCTCTATCAAAGGTCCTTGAAAATACTGACCATCTTCAATATCTTTCAATCATTTATCTATTTGGATTCCATGTTGCATAGGTGAAATCATGCATAGCATTGCTTCTGGAGGTCTCTTCTTTTTCAAGATGATGCATGTGGCAGTCATCCATTTTCTTGTGTGTGTTGTATTTGGCTTCCATTTTATTACTAAAAATTAATTCACAGTTTATTAATTCCCTTAGATTGGATACATGGCTGCTTCTACTTGGCAGTCATTATAAGCAGAGCCACCATAAACATATACATACAGTTTTTTGTGAGAGTGCTAGATTTTGTTTTATTCTATTCTTTTAAGACAATATACAGTGTATGGATATTGAAATTAATAAGCATGGAATTTTAAAAACTCTGTTTATTCTAGAGTACATTGCCTCTTGGGCTAGAGATTCTGAATTAAATTTCTGAGTACGAACATAATGGTTTGCTTGATAGTAATGTTGTGAGATGGTGAAGCAAAGGGTTCCAGTCCCTGTCTCCTTACAGAAACACCAAAGTGATAACTCTGCATGAGTAAATATAACTTCATGGAAGCACTTGAATGCCAGGGCATTTACAGCATCTACAAGTCTCATAGAAGCAATAAAAGACACATTGAAGAGGGAAGGGATGCTATTATATCTGTGGCCTTCAGTGATATTTCCCTCTATTTTTATTAATATGTCATTAATGTTGCCTCCTGACCTGGCTTTTATATCAAGTAAAAGCTCTCCTCAAAATTATGATTTTGTAATTAATATTTTTTCAACTTTTTGAAGCATTTAAAAAATGGTGTTATTTTTTCTTTAAATATTTGGTAGAATTTATCAGTGAAGACATCATGGCTTGTGCTTTTCTTGCACAAATTGACAATTTTCAACTGACAATTTATTTATCATACTATTCTACTAGATTTTCAGGACAAACTTATGAATGAGAATATGTGGCACTCAGTTTTTGTTTATCTGTTAGATCACTGAATATGATAGACTCTAAATCCATCCAAGTTGCTGTGAAGTTTATAATTTTGTCCTTCTATATGCCTGCATAATATTTCAATATTACCACAGTTTTTTTAATCCAGTGCACATTCAATGACCAGCACAGTTCGTCCCATGTTTTTGATGTCGAGAATAGTGCTGCAACGAACATGCACGTGCAAGTATGTTTTGCAAACTGTATATTTGGTAAAGGCCTAACATTCAGGATTTACAAGGAACTCAAACGTGCAAAAGGAAAAAATGACCATTAAAAATTGAACAAAAGGCATGAATACAAAATTCTCAGAAGAAAACTTATTAGCAGCAAACACACTTGAAAAAACACTCAACCCTACCAATCATCAGAGAAATGCAAATCAATGCCACATTGAGATACCACCTAACAGCAGTCAGTGCGGACATCCTTAATAAAACAAAAAACAAGAAATGATGGTGAGGATGAGGAGAAAAATTAATATTTCTACATTGATTATGGGTTTGCAGCTAGTTGAACCTCTATGGAAACAGTGTGGTGATTTCTAAAAGAACTAGAAATAGGCTGTCCATATGACCCAATAATTCCCAATCTGAGAATATACCAAGAGGAACACCAAACTCTCTACACAAAAAGATACCCAAAGACCCTATTCTTTATTTGGTTTACCTACCCTAAATTTGTCAATTTCTTTATATTTAAAATACATTTCAAATTTTATTGGAATTTTTATTGTTGATCTAGTATTTGTTGTGTTCATTTCTAATTTTGTAATCTGTTATTTTTCTCCTTCAACTAAGTTTGAGCATACATTTTTTATTAAAAGATGTTGGTTCTAAGAGGGAAATTTATATCTCTATGAACACACCTCAAGAAAATGGAAAGATCACAAGTTGAGAATCTAGCAAATCACCTAAGGGAGCTGGAAAGAGAAGACCAACAAAACTCCAACTTTAGCAGAAGAATCCAAATCACCAAAATGTGAGCCCAAATACCTGACAGGGAAGAAAAAGATATCATAGAAAACAACAACAAAACAAAAAAATGGTTCTTTGTAAGAATTAACAAGGTTGATGGACTCCTAGCAAGAATAACCAAGAAATAGAGAAAAAAACCCGAATAAACACAATCCAAAATACAAAAGATCAAATCACAACTGACCCCGAGGAAATACAAATGATTATCAGTGATTACTATGTACAACTATAAGGAGACAAACCTGATAATCTAAAATAATTGGAGAATTTTCTGACATCATATCTCCTCCTCCAGAAGAAACAAGAAGACTTTGAGACACTAAATGAACCAAAGAACCAAGAAAATTGACTGTCTCATAAGAAAACACTGAACTGGATGGTTTTCCAGCAGAATTCTGCAAAAGGTACAAGTGGAGTTGATACCAATCCTATTGAAAGTATTCTAGGCAAATGAGAATGATGGAATTTTTCTCACATTATTTTATGAAGGTAACATCACACTGATACCCAAACTGGGGTGAAGATCCAACAAAAAAAAAGAGCACTACAGGCCAATATCCCTTATGAACATAGATACCAAAATCCTCAGCAAGATTCTAGCAAATTGCATCCAAAATCACAGCTCAAACATCCACTATAATGAAGTAGGATTCACCCCCAGAATGCAGGCCAGGTTCAACCTGTGCAAGACGATACATGTAATTAAATACAGCAAGAAATGTAGAAGCAAGAACCACATGATTATATCACTAGATGCAGAGGAAGCTTTTGATAAAATCCAGCATCCTCAAATAGGCTTCATCCCCAGGATGCAGGCTGGTTATACATTTGAAAGACCATATATGTAATTGAACACATCAATGGATGTAAAACCAAGAACCACATAATTATATCACAAATGCAGAAAAGTTTTTGTTAAAATTGATCACTTCTTGATAAAAACTCTCAAACACTTAGGTATTGAAGGAACATAACTCAAAATATTAAGTGCCATTTATGATAAACCCACAGCTAACATATTACTAAATGGATAAAAACTGGAAAAGTTTGCCCTGAAATCTTAAACAAGACAATGTTGCCCACTCCCACACCTCTTGTTTAACATTGTGTTGGAAGTCCTAGTTCGGGCAATTAGATAAGAAAAGGAATTCAGTGGTATCCAAATAGGAAAAGCAGAAATCAACTTATCCCTCTTTGCTGATGATATGACCCTATACTTTGAAAATCCAAGAGAATCTGTCAGAAACCTACTTGCACTAAAGGATTTTGGCAAGCTGCCAGGTTACAAAATAAATGTACAAAAGACAGTTGCATTAATGAACACCAATAACAAGCAGGCAGAGAATCAAATAAATAGCACAACCCATTCACATTAGCCATACACACACACACACACACAAATGAAATACCTTGGCATCTTCCTAACCAGAGAAGTGAAAGACCCTTACAATGAGATTTACACAACACTGCTTAAAGAAATCCAAGAAGACACAAACAAATGGAAAAATATTCCATTCTCATGGATAAAAAAAATAAATGTCCATCCTACCAAAAACAATCTCCAGAGTCATCGCAATACCCATTAAGTTGCCAATATCATTCTTCTTAGACCTGGAAATGTCAATACAGGAATTCATATGGAAACATAAATGACCACAAATAACCAAAACAATCATTAGCAAAAGAAATAAAGCAGGAGGTACTACACTTTCAGGCTTCAAACTTCACTATAAGGCTACAGGAATCAAAACAGCGTGGTATTGGTACAAGAACAGCCATATAGACTAATAGCACAAGATAGAGAATCCAGAATCAAAACTTCAATTTCTCATCTCTGACAATGCCTCCAAAAACAACCACTGGTGAGTGGAGAACATATTTAGTAAATGGTTTTGGGAAAACTGGCTGACCACATGCAGAAGATTGAAGCAGGACTCCTACCTATCACCATACACAAAAATTAATTCTAAATGGATCAAAACCTAAACGTAAAACCTCAAACTATAAGAACATTTCAAAACATAGGGGAAACCGCAATGGAAATTGCAACTGGAAACCAATACCTATTCAGAACCCTACATGCCCATACCTTAAGAAATGAGATAGACAAGTGGGAACTCATCAAACGAACAAGCCTCTGCAAAGCCAAAGAAGCCATCAAGAGAGCAGGGAGACAGCCCACAGAACGGGAAAAAAAATATTTGCCAACTGTATATATGACAAAGGCCTGACATGTGAGATTTACAAGGAACTCAAATGTGCCAAAAGGGAAAAACAAGTTCCTTTAAAAAGTGGGCAAAATACATGAATAAACACTCCTCAAAAGAAGATACACAGGCTGCCAACAGACACATGAAAAAGTGCTCAGCCTCACTCACCATCAGAGAAGTCCAAATCAAAACCACATTGAGATACCACCTAACCCCAATAAGAATGCCCATCTTTAATAAAACGCACAAATAACAGATGCTGGCGAGGATGTGGAGAGAAAGGGTCACTTCTACACTACTGATGGGAATGCAAACTATTGCAAATCTTTGGAACACAGCATGGCGATTTCTGAAAGGACTAGAAATTGAAATTCCATATGACCCAGCAATAACCAAAATGATCCTTACCAAAAGAAACAAAGCAGGAGGTCCTATTGGGAATATACACCAAGGAACTCAAATCATTCTACAAAAAAGATAACTGCACATGTATGTTTGGTGCAGCTCTGCTCACAATAGCAAAAACGGAACCAACAATGTTGCCTATCAAAGCTGGACTGGATTTTTAAAATGTAGTAAATATACACAATGGAATATTATGAAGCCATAAAAAAGGACAAACATTTGGACTTCGCAGCTACTTGGACGAACTTAGAGTCGATCAAACTCAGTGATCTATCACAGAAACAAAGAACAGAGTACCATATGTTTTCACTCATAAGCGAACCTTGTTAATTTATTGTAATACAGTATTAAAGGGATAGTCAGTGGTGGGAAACTGTGAGAAGAGGAGAGTTAGTATTGGCAGTTGAGGGAAACTGTTAGGGGAGGGAGGAGCATACCTCATCAACAAGGATACCTGCATAACAAACGTTTGTATACCTAACCTTGGATTGTACTCCACATCTTAATTATAAAAAAATGAACAAACAAACACAAAAAATTAGGTATAATTAAGTATTAAGCTTACAAATGGTCATCGTAAAGGTCATGTTTGCTCCTCCCGTTGGTCCTTACTTCACCTGGTTTGAAATGAGGTACACTTATTGATGTTGTGTGCTCCCCCTTTCTCCCTCTGGCATTCTCAGCTAATGGAAATCCACTTCTTATGGTATTATGATAAATTTTCAGGGTCCACTTATGAGCGAGAATATGTCTTATTCAGTTCTTTATTTCTGTGCTAAATCACTGAATGTTATATACTCTCAAAATATCCAATTTGCTGCAAAGTCCACAATTTCTTCTTAATGGCTATGTAATATATAATCTTGTACGTGTACCACATTTTTAAAATTCAGCCCACTTTTGATGGGTGGCACAACTCATTCCATATTTTTGCTGTTGTAATTAGTGCTGAAATAAACATGCATGTGAAGTTATCATTTCTATAAAGTGATTTAAATTATTCCAGGTATATGGCCAGAAGGTGGATTGATGGGTCATATTGAAAGTCAATTTCTAGTTCATTTTGGAATCACTACACTGTTCTTCACAAAGTTGAATTAATTTTCATTCCCACCAAAAGTGTATAAGTGTTCCCTTTTCTTAGCATTCTCACCAGCATCAGTTGTTTTATATTTTATTAATTATGGTCATCCTTACCTGAAAAGTTGTTATTCCAATGTGTTATTGATTGGCAGTTCTCTGAATATGTTGAGGATGAGCATTTTTTCATGTGTCTGTTGGTAGATGGTAAGCCATCTTTTCAGAAGTGTCTATTCATGTATTTGCACAGTTTTTAATGGGGCTCTTTGTTTTTTTTTCCTGTAGGTATATTTGTGTTCCTTATAGATATTGGATTTTTGACCTAGTCAGATACAAAATTGGCAAATATTTCTTCCATGTCTGTGGGCTGCGTCCCCTCTCTCAATGGTTTATTTTGCTTTGAAGAAGCTTTCCAGTTTGTCATTCCTATCTCTTATGGCATAAACATTTGATCAGGAGTTGATTGCCTATTTCAGTTCAGGTAAAGTTGTATCTTGTGTTTTCTAAGATTCCTAATGTTTGAGTTTCTATGTTTAGGTCTTTGATCCATTTAGAATTTATTTTAGTGTATGCTGACAGGTAGGGGTCTGTTTCATTCTTCTGCACGAGGTCAGCCAATTTTCCCAGGACCATTCACTGAATAGGTTGTCCTTTCCCCAGTGGTTAGTGTTGGAGCATTTGTGGAAGAGGAGTTGGTTGGGAAATTGAGGTGTTGCTTTCACAATCTCTATTCTGTTCCATTGCTCTATAAGCTTGCTTTTGTACCAGTAGTAGATTGTTTTGATTATTGAGGTATTATAATGTAGTTTAAAGTTTAGAATTTTGTTACCTTTTTCTTTGTTTCTATTGCTAAGGATTGCTTTGTCTATTCATGGTCATTTATGTTTTCTTTTGAATTTCTGTATTTTTGCTTCGAAGTTAGAGAAGAACAATGTTGGTAATTAATGGTTATAATGATCAACCAGTAGATTGCCTTTGCTAGGAAGTACATCTTTACAAAGTTGATTATTCTAATGTATGAGCATGGAATATTTTTTCTTTTGTTTGAGTAATATTTGATTTATTTGAGCAGTGTTTCACAGTCTTTATTTTAAAGATCCTCATTTCTCTGGTTAGATAGTAAGATGAGGTATTTAGTTTTATTTTTGACTATTGTGACTGGAATTGGGCTTTTAATTTGAATCTCTGCTTTTTTGTGGTTAGTAAACAAGAGTGGGATTGTCTTTAGCATGTTTTTTGTACCTTGAGACTTTGCCAAAGTCCATTATTGGTGTAATTGTATTTTTTGATGGAGTCTCTTGTATTTTCAAAGAATAAGATAATATCATCAGAAAAGAGGGATAATCTGATTTCTTTTCCTATTTTGATAACCCTGATTTCCTTATTGGTCAAGCTAAGATTTCTAACACAACGTTGAACAGGAGGAATGAGAGTGAGGAGCTGTGTTTTGTTTTGGTTTTCAGGGGAAATGCTTCAAATTTCTGTCTACTTAGGAATAGGCTGCCTATAGCTTTATCTATTTTATGTTACCTCTAGGCCCAGAAGTTCAAGGGCGTTTATAAAAAAGGGATTCTGTATTTCATTAAAAGTTTTACTGCATTCAATGATACAATCATGTGTCTCTTGTTTTACATTTGTTGTTACATTTAATTACAGTTATGGTCTTGTGAATGTTGAACCAGCTCTGCAACCTGGGGATGAAGCCTACTTGGATATGGTTGTTGTTTTCTGAAATGTGTTGTTGGATCCAATATGCCAGAATCATGTTGTGTGTTTCTGCATCTATGTTCTGCGTGGATATTGGACTTCAGTATTTTTTTCTTCTCTGCATCTCCGCCCTGTTTGAATATCTGTATGACGTTTGCACCATCAAATGATTTGGGGGACATTCCGTCTTTTTTGATTATTGGGTACATTTTCAGTAGAATTGGTATTAGCTCCTTCCTGTATGTATTGAAGAATTATGATGAAATCCATGTGATCTAGGACTTTTCTTTGTAGGTAGTTTTCTTATGATAAGGTCAATATCCTGGGTTTTTATTGAACTATTTGAATTCTCAATTTCTTGTTTCAACCTTGAGAGCAAGTGTGATGTCAGAAAGTCCTCCATTTCATTTAGGTCATGGTGTTTGTTTTCAGACAGGTATGCATTGTAATCTCTGATAAAAATTTGGATGTCTTTGGAGTCTGTTTAACATTATCTTTTGCATTTTTGATTGTGTTTGTTTTTTCTTGTATTTTTCTTGGTCATTCTGGCTATGAATTTATCAGGCTTGTCTATCATTTCAAATAACCAACTTTGTATTTTCCTTGATTTTTTTCTATGGTATTTTTTTTCTTCTATTTCCCATATCTGGGCTTTTACTTTGGTAATTTGAATTCTTCTTCCAAAGTTAGGGTTTTAGTAATCTTCTATTTATGACTCACTTAGGTCATTTTTTAGGCTGTTAACTTGTTCTCTTTCTATTTTCTTGATGTGTGTTTGTAGAGTTTGAATTCCTCTCTTAGTAATGCTTTCAAGGCAATCCAGAGGTTTTGCAAAGATGTGGCTTTGTATTAATTTGTTACCAGAAATCTTTTAATTTCTGTTTGGATTTCTATGGTCACCCAGGAGTTGTTTGGAATTATGATGTTTAGTTCCATGACTTTGTGGATTTGTTGTTGTTTCTATTTATTTTTATTCTGTTGTGGTCTAAGAAGGTTCATGGCTGTATTTAAATGTTGGAAATTTATTTATGCTTGATTTGTGGCTAAGGTTGTGGTCAATCATGGAGTACGTTTCCTATGATAATGAGTAGAATCTATATCCTTTGGTTTTTGGTTGGAGGATTTCGTAGACATCTATAAAGTTTGTTCAAGCATCAAGTTGAGGTTCCAGGTTTCTTTTTTCCTTAATTATCAATGTAGGGTTGCTAGTGGCTATTGATGTTTCCAAATATTATAGTGGTAGAGTGAGTATCTTTTTTTAGTTTACTTAGTAGCTGCTGTATAAATGCTGATGTTCCTGTGTTGGGTGCCTACATGTTTAGGATGGATGTTTCTTGCTGTTTGAAACAAAGCAACCAAATGAGGTAATTAAACAAACAAACAAACAAACAAATAACACCTGCAGCCTCCTTCTCAATCATTTTTGTTGTCTCCGTCTATCACCCAGCAGCTAGCTTAGAGTGAAGAGTTGATCTTCTGGAATTCTGCATCTTTCATCCATCAGGGCTTTTGCTCTGGGTCAATGTTCTCTTAGGTGGCTAAGAGCAGCCCCAATGCAACACAGAGTCCAGTGCCTAGTCTCAAGGTGCAGATTTTTCTCTTCTGAAGAGGACACCCTGAAAAACTTCTCTTCCCTGGTATTAGAGAGTCTACTCAGTTTCTCTGCCAGGAATTTTTGATCTCTTCCCCAGTGTTACCAGTCTCTGGAGCTTGTGACCTGATGACAAGGTTCTGGAACCCTGTCCAGTTTCAGGGTTGTCTCCCTGCACTATGAGTTTTTTTTTTCTTTGTGAGTAGGAGCTTCACTTTGTCATCCAGGCTGGAATGCAGTGGTATACTCATTGCCTCCCCAGCATTGATCTGCTTGGCACCAACTATCCTTCTGCCTCAGCCTTTCAATTAGTGAGAACTACAGGTGCTCACTAATACTCCTGGCTAAATTTTTAATTTATTGTTAGATGAGGTATTTCCAAGTTTCCTGGCCTGGTGTCAAATGTGCAGACTTAGGCCATCCACTCACCTCAGCATCCCAAATTGCTGGGATTACAGTCTAAGCCACTGAGCCCAGCCAAGCTTACATTCATTATTTCCTTGTAGTGTTGCATTAGGCTTATTATTTGTAATCAGATATGATGTATAAACTGGAGCTAAAGTAATATTTAAATTTATAAATAGATGAGAATAAAATTAAGACAATTTTGAACAATGTTCTAGAATAAGCCACAATTATTTTACAAAGACACAGCTTGACAAAGAGTATGCAATTAGTAAGTACACTAATAGCCGGGCTCGGTGGCTCAGCCTGTAATCCCGCGCTTTGGGAGGCTGAGGTGAGTGGATTGCCTGAGCCTGTGGGTTCGAGACCCACCTGGGAAACTTGGCGAGACCTCATCTCTACAATAAATAAAAAAGAATAGCCAGGCATGGTAACGCGCGCCTGTAGTTCCAGCTACTTGGAAGGCTGAGGCGGAAGGATTGCCGGAGCCCAGCAGGTCGAGGCTGCGGTGGCTGGGAACGGCCACTGCACTCCAGTCTGAGCCACAGAGTGAGACTCCAACTAAAAAAAAAAATAATAATAATAGATAAATACACTAATAGACCATATGAGACAAGTGTAAAACGTGAAATGAAACAGTAAAAGAACATTAATAAGCAAACTTTATTACTACACAATAAAAAAGTATTAAAATTGCACTTATACAACAAAGTCTATATTTTTAAAAAAAATAACAGAAATAAGAAAGTAAAGAAAAAAGGAAGGCAGGCAAAGATTAATAGTGTGGATTTACAATTAAAGGTGTTCCATATATAAGAGGAGGAAGCTAGCCATTTTTTTCACCTCTAAATTTTTTTATTTTATAATTGTGGGACACAATTCAGGGTTAGTTGTACATTTATTCATTGTGCAGGTAACCTTGTTGAACGAGGTGTGCCCCCCCTTCCCCAGATAGTTTCTCACTACTGCCAGTCTCACCTCTTCATCCCTTCATGATTACACAGATTCCCACTAGTGTCATTCCTTTTCTTATAATATTGTGATAGTTGTTTAAGGTCAACTTATGAGTTAGAACATGTGATATTTAGTTCTTTGTTTTTGTGAAATATTGCTCAGTTTTATAGACTCTAAATCCATCCAGGTTGCTGTGACGTTCATGATGTTTTTCTTCCTTATGGCTGCATAATATTCTTTTATTTGTATGTATCTCATTTTTTCCAGTCCTCTTTTGATGGGCAGCACAGTTCGTTCCCTGATCTTGCTCTTGTGAATAATGCTGCGATAATCTTACGTGTGCAAGTATCTTTTTTATAAAGTGATTTGAGATCTTCTGGGTATATACTCAGTAGGAGGATTGTGGGGTCATATGGAAGGTCAACATTTAGAAGTTGTAGGAATCACCACACTGTTTTACACAGAGGCTGTACTAGTTTATACTCCCGCCAATAGTGCAGACGTGTTCCCTTTTCACCACATCCTCTCCAGCATCTGTTATTTTTTGAGTTATTGATGATAACTGGAGTTATTGATGATAACTGGCCATTCTGATTGGAGTTAGGTCATATCTCGGTGTAGCTTTAATTTGAATTTATTTGAATACTAGTGAGGATGAGCATTTTTTCATGTATCTGTTGGCTGCTCATATGTCTTCTTTGAGAACTGCCCATTCATATCTTTAGCCCACTTTGTAGTGGGGCTGTTTGTTTTTTTCTTTTCAGCAAGTTTGAATTCCTTGTAGATCCTTGATGTTACTTCTTTCTCAAATACACAGTTGGCAAATATTTTTCGCAGTCTGTGCGGTGATCGCTTGGTGGTTTCTTTGGATTTGCAGAAATTGTCTGTTTGATAAAGTCCAATTTGTCTATCTATCTCTTATGGCATGGACACTTGGGGTTTTGATAAGGTATTGGTTGCTAGTTCCAATTTCCATAAGAGCGTCTCCGGCATTTTCTGAGGTTCTGATAGTTTGAGGTTTTACAATTAGGTCTTTGATGAATTTGGGGTTGATTTTTGTGTATGGGGATAGATAGGGTCCTGTTTCAGTCTTCTGTATGTGGTCAGCCAGTTTTCCAAGAACCATTTACCGAATAGGGTCTCCTGTTCCCAGTAGTAGTGGAAGTTTTGTCAAAGATGCGTTGGTTAAGAAATTGAAGTTTTGCTTCTGAAATCTCAATTCCATTTCACTGGTCTATATGCCTGTTTTTGTACCAGTACCAGGATGTTTTGATTATTGTAGCTTTATATTAAAATTTAAAGTATGGGAGTGGGATACCTCCTCCTTTTTTCTGAGAACTGTTTTGGCTATTCTTGGTATTTTATGTTTCCATATGAATTCCTGTATGTTGTTTCTATGTCTCAGAAGAATCTTGCTGGTAATTTGATGGGTTTTGCATTAAATCTGTAGATTGTCTTAGGTAGAATGGACATCTACAATGTGGATTCTCCCACTCCATGATCATGGGATATTTTTCCACTTATTTTTGTCATCTTTGATTTCTTTGAGCAGTGTTTGTTCTTTTCATTGTAAAGTTCTTTAACATCCCTTGTTAGGAAGATGCCAAGGTATTTCATTTCTTTGTGGTTATTGTGAATGGAATTGTGCTTTTTATTTGGGTTTCTGTTTTTTTATTGGTGTATAGAAATGTGGTTGTCTATTTCACATATATTCTATATCCTGAGACTTTGCCAAAGTCCTTTATTAGTACAAGGAGGTTTTTAACAGATTTTCTTGGGTTTTCAAGGTATAGAATCATGTCATCTGAAAAGAAGGATAGGTTGATTTCCTCGTTTCCGATTTGGATACCACTGATTGTCTTGCTTTTCTCTGATTGTTCTATATAGAACTTCCAAAATTTTGTTGACCAGGAAGGTTGAGAGTGGGCATCCCTGTCTTCTTCCATTTTTCAGGGTAAATGCTTACAATTTCTGTCTGTTTAGCAGTATACTGGCTGTTGGCTTCTTGTAGATGTCTTTTAATACTCTGAGGTATGTTCCATCTATGCCTACATGTTCAAGGGTTTTTATCAAGATTGTGTGCCTTAATTTTATCAAAATCTTTTTCTGCACCTAATGATACAATCATGTGGCTTTCATTTTTATATCTACTGATGTATTTAATTATGTTTATGGGCTTATGAATGTTGAACCAGCCTTGCATCACAAAAATGCAGCCTAATAGTCGTGGTGGATGATATTTAATATGTGTTGTTGAATCCAGTTTGCTAGGATCTTGTTGATAATTTTAACATTTATGTTCATCAAGGATATTGACCTGTAGAGCTCTTTCTTTGTTGGAACTTTACATGTCTTGGGTATCAATGTGATATTAGCTTCATAAAATGATTTTGAGAGAGATCCATCTTTCTCAGTCGCCTGGAAAACTTTCAGTAGGGTGGTTGTCAGTCCCCCCTTGCATACTTTGTAGAATTCTACTGGAAAGCAATCTGATCCAGGGCTTTTTTTTAGGTAGTTTTCTTATAACATAGTCAATTTCCTGAATTGTCATTGGTTTATTTAGGTTCTCAATTTCTTCTTGTTTTAACCTGGGCAAGTAGTGTAATATAAGAAAGTACTCTGTTTCCTTTCATTTTTTTCCATGCTGGTGTACATAGTAGACTCTAATAATCTTTTCTGTCTTCAGGGTCAGTTGTGACTTCATCTTTTATGTTTCTTATTTAGTTTATTTGGACTTTTAAAATCTCTTTTTCTTGGTCATTATATCTAGGGGATCAACCATCTTCTTTATCCTTTCAATGAATCAGGTTTTCTCTCAATGATTTTTTGTATTATCTTTTTGTCTTCTATGTTCCAGATTTGGGCTTTTATTTTGGTGATCTGAATTATTCTGCTGAAGTTAGGATTTTGATGGTCTTTCTTTTCCAGTTTCCTTAGGTGACGTATTAGGCTGTGATGTTTCTGTTTTCTTCCTGTTTGTTTGTATTGATATAAATTCCCTCTTACTACAGCTTTCATGTCATCACAGAGATGTGGTGAGATTTTTCTTTATTTTCATTTCTTCCAAGTATATTTTAATCACTGCTTTGATATCCATGTTGACACAGGAATTGCTTAGCATCATGCTTTTTAGTTTCCATGTCTTTGTGGGTTTGGCGGGAAATTTGTTTTTGTTGATATTTATATTTATTCCACTGTGGTATGAGAAAATGCAAGGCAAAATGTCAATCTTATTAAATTTTCTTATGCTTGATTTATGGTCTAGTTTGTTGTCAATCTCAAAGCATGTTCTATGTCTTGATGATTAGAACATATAAACTGTGGTCGTTGGTTAGAGTGATCTGTAAGTATCAAATATGTCCATTTGGTCAAGAGTCACATTGAGGATCCTAATCTCCTTGCTAATTTTTGTCTTAATTTTCTAAGGTTGTGAGCGATGTATTAAAGCAACCAGCTATGGTAGTTTTAAAGTCAATATCATTTTTAAATTTGCCTAAAAGCTGCTTTATGAAAGTTGATGCTCCTATATTGTGTGCATATACGTTTAGGATGGATATTTCCTGTTGAAGGATTTAACCATCCATCATTATGTGGTGACCTTCTGTATGTTTTTTAACTTTTGATAGCTTAAAGGGTATTTTGTCTGAGATTAAGATCATGACTCCTCCTTTCTTTTTGGCTTCATTCACCTGAAATTTTGCTTGCCACCCTCTTACTTTGAGTCTGTGTGTCCTTTCTAGTGAGATGAGTCTCTTGGAGGCAATATATTGTTGCCTGGTGATATTTTATCCATTTTGCCATTCTATGTCTTTTCAGTGGTGCATTTAGTCCGTTCACATTCAGGTTAATTATTGAAATGTGGGAGTTGATCCCTATCATGAGGTTTTTACAGAGTTGTTGTTGTTCCTGTTTGTTTGTTGTCTTTCTTTTGGTTTTTGGGTT
This sequence comes from Tarsius wallacei, assembly GCA_963574415.1. Lineage (NCBI taxonomy): Eukaryota > Metazoa > Chordata > Mammalia > Primates > Tarsiidae > Tarsius > Tarsius wallacei. Next base: position 16,115 of record CAUYQG010003793.1, read on the forward strand.
GGTTAATATGTGTTTTTAATCTTTTTCCTCTACTCTTGTGAAGAACATTGTTGTTCTTTTTTCATTTTCTTCTGTGTTTAATACTTTCTTAATTGTTTCTTGTAGAGGTGGTCTGGTTATTAGGGATTGGATATCTGGGAAAGATTTTAATTCTACCTCACTGATGAAGCTTAGCTTGGCTGGGTAGGTTATTCTTGGTTGAAATTGTTTATCTTTTAGAACTTTGATGATAGGGCACCAAGCTCTGCTAGCCTGAAGGGTTTCTGTAGATAAATCTGCTGCTATTCTAATTGGTCTCCCATGGTAGGTAATCTGACCTTTTTCTCTTGCTGTCTTTAGAATTTTTTCTTTTATACCTACTTTATTTAGGTGAGTTATCATGTGTCTGGTAGTTGGTCTTTTCATTTGTTGTCTTGCAGGGGTTCTCTGAATCTCTTGTGTTTGATTTTCGCATCACTCATGAGATGGCGGAAGTTTTCTCTAATATATTCATGGAATATTTGTTCCAGGGTGGTCTCTGTCTCTCTTTCTGCCTCAGGAAGTCCAGTTACTCTTAGGTTCGGTCTCTTGAAGTAATCACTCATCTCTTGAAGGTTTTGTTCTGTCTTTTAAGTTTCTTTTCTATGTTTTTGACAGTTTGGGTTAGTTCTATATTTTGGTCCTCAATCTCTGAGATTATTTCTTCTGCTTGGCTAATTCTGTGTTCCATGCTTCTCAATTTGTTATTTATTTCATTTACAGTATTCTTTACTACTGTTATCTCAATTATCAACTCCTTCCTATTTTCTCTTGTCTCTCCTCAATTCTTTTTGATCTCTCTATTAATGTCTTGATATCTGGGTTTGTAGTGTGAGATCAGTTATTCTGGGGTCTCTTCATTGTTTGCATTGCAGAGTCTGTTTTCTCAGTGTCTGACCTCCCTGGGGTCTGTGAGAGACCCATGTTCTTCTTCTGGTTTTTCTTCATTTGTGTAGATTTTTCTCTCCCCCTTTCCCTCCCCTTCTTTAATTCTGTTTTTCAGGGAAGGTGGGGTTGCTTTTACTTCTTTTTGTTCAATCTTTTGTTCTTCCTTATGAGGATCCTCTGACTTTGTTCAATTTTGAGGCTACACTGTGGTTTGGGGGCTGTACTTTTTGCAGTTTTGAGATATATTGAGGGGGAAGCTGTGATTCAGAATCTATCTTCAGATCCCAGTATCCACCGACAGGTGTATGGGCACCCTGGAACACACTTCCCACTGCCTTACAATCTGTCCATGCAGTGGGGGTTTAAGTTTGCTCCCTGGAACAAAAGAAGGTAAGAAAAAAGAAAATAAAGGACAAGAGGGGGAATCAATAGGAAGTTAGAGAGAGAGAAGAGTAAGAGGGAAAACAGACATACATACTAACAAATGAATGAAAAGAGACACAAGGCCAGAAAAGAGTAAAAATCAAACAAACAAAATTCCCTAAAGCATACCAATAATCACACAAAGACAGTCCGATAAAATCATGCCTTTGATGTGTTCTTTCCCCCAAAAAACAGGTAGTCTAAAGCAAAAAAAGTGAATAAAACAGTCAGAACAATAAAATAAAAAATCAAAGTAAGAAACCAGACTAACTCTGGGGTCTTTCCTGAGTGTGTAAAATCTCTTCAGCTCTGATCTCTAGCCCCTTTCCTTCGCTTTCATTGCAGGCAGATATGGCTACTCATAGCTAGGGTCAATTCCCTTGGCTTGCTGCCTGACAGGTCTGCCACACAGAACTGAGTTGTCTGTGTCTGATTCAGCATAGGGGAGGGGCTTCTGTCTCCTGTTTTGGCAAGGTTACCTTAGAAAACAAGGTGGCACATGCGTGGAGATGGGCGAGGCAATTCAAATCTCTGCCTGGAAAATGACTGTGGTGGGTGGTTCCTCTTTTGCTGATCCTCTCTCTCCACTCATCTGGAGCCCCAGTTGATCCGCTATGATGGGCGATGATGGTGTGTGTCCAGCATCAGGAACTGGGAACCAGAGAGATAGCTGGGTGCTGCAGTTTGCTGTGCTCTGAGTGGCTTGGGGTGAATGAGGAAGCCGGGAATTCCCTGGGGCCAGAGCCAAGAGCTGCAGCATCAGCAGCTGTTCAGCACCTGGTAGCAACCACAGCAGCCACAGCAGTAATCCCTTGTGGAGGCCGGAGTATGATGGAGGCAGTTTGCTGCATGGGACTGGCTATAGCAGCCACCCCTCCCTGTAGGCAGTGGTTGTTGTGGCACGTGGAACTGCCTTCAGGAGCCACCTTTTGTGGAGATCTTCAGTTTGACTTGTCCTGTTGCCATCTTGCCGAGTGTCCTACACTGTCTTTATTTTGTGATTCAATTATTATCCAGGAGAGTTGAATTCCACTGGTATCTTAATATTTATCTAGGTAACAGAACTATAGAAATTAATCAAAAACTAAGAGACTCTACTCTTATGGAATCTACATTTTAAGTGAAGAAGATGAATCATAAGCAAATAAACAAAATATAAATGTTTTTCAAAGGGATTTGCATTATGAAGAAAATAAAGCAGACTAAGAGGACTGAGGGAAAAAAATGAGAGTACCACGAAATGTCTTTCTTTTAATGTGGCTTCTGTTGCTCATGCAATGTGTAAATATGTCCATTTAGCCAAAGTCAAGTACAGTAATCCTAAGTTTAGAGTTGCTTGATTATCTTCAAGGTGTCCAGTGTATTTTGTGTGTAGGAGTAAGGAAGAGAATGGTAGAAACCGAAAGTAAGTAGAAGCTGGATCTTGGATTATGTGGAATTGGTAGGCCATACTGAAAATAAAAGTTTTGATCTGAGTAATGTTCCAAGATAGTGAAGGACTTTTATGGTGCCATGATATATTCTGACTTAGTTTTTTAAAAGCCCAATTGAGGTATACTGTACATACTATAAAATTTACCCACAAAAGTGTACAGATAAATGTTTGTTAAGTTATACGCTAGTATAACTATCACCAGAGTCTAATTCAGGAATATTTTATGTTACCCCCAAAATGTTCCCTGCAGCACATTTTCAATCAATCCCTGCGTCCATGTCTTCCTAAGAAATTACAACTCTATATTCTGTATAATTTCATTGTTTTCAGAAATTTTTTGTAACTGAGATGACACAATATAGGTCATCCGTTTGTGGCTTTCTCTTGGCATGATGTTTTGAAATTCATCTGTGAATTCATACTTCATTTCTTTTTATTACTGGTTAGTATTCTCTTTTTTTTTAATAGGTCTATAGCAAGAATCAGATAGAGAGAATGAATATTCCTACAAGCTCTGTAATGCTTACACACTAAGTTTGCAGGTTAAGTGTCTAAACAAAAAGCACTGCACACACTGTTGGTGGTGCTGTGACACCAATAGCCAGTTCTCTTGATTTTCTTTTTTTTTTAATTTTTAATATTAAAGATGTGGTGTACAATTCAGGGTTAGATATACAACTGTTCTTTTTTCAGGTACCCTTATTGATGAAGTGTGCCCCCCCCGACTTTTCAATAAATGCTTCCATGGAATCATTCTCTTTTCATGCCTTTCTGTCTGGGTACTTAATCTCATATCTATCAGTCATTTTTTTTAATATGCTTTCACTCACTTGTCATAAATCTAGATTTCCAATATATAAAATTCCAATGTATTAAAATTGCATCACATCAATGTTTATAATTAAGGCATATCCCTTCTTTTTATTCCTACTTTCTGTTTCATATTTTCCTCAGACCAAAAAAAAAAACAACTTTAAGATGTCCTATTTTCCATATACTATGAAACGATTTTAACTTTTATTATATATTTTTACATTATTTGTATTAGAGTGTCTGGTCTGTTTTGCTCTGCTAATAACATTTACATTTTAAACCCTAACCTTGTCCATTTTGATTATAAAATTTATTTTCTAATTGCTTATTAGTTGTCACTCTCCATCATTTAAACCATCTACTTCATCTTCATATCTTTATTTTACAGACTTATTTCTTCAAAAATAATCTTTTTATTAAAATATTCTGCTGACATAATTCTAGATGCACCATTAGTACACAGACCACAAACTGCCAACTAGTAGTTTAAAATAAAGATGCTGATAGATATGATTTTCAATATGGGTTTATATCTTATTATAAAGCAAATATGCAAATATTGATAGATTCTTGGGTTAATAGCAAATCTGACAGTACTTGGAGAGAAATGCTTATATAAGTATGATGATAAAATCTGACTACAATTTTTAATGTTTACCCTGCTGACACCCTTCAAGCCTTAACCATTTCTCTTCCCTCTGCCCACATCTGGGTAAGCTCAGAACAAAGTCTGAATAGTCCCTTACATTGGCACAAGGTTAAAAACCTTAAAAGACACTTGTCTGCTATTGGGAACTGTATGCTAGCCCACCTCTTAGCCACAATAAAAACACTAAGCCAGGCTCCTTTCCCTGTTCTCTTTTTTTTAAATTTTAAAGATATGGGGTGCAATTCAGGGTTAGATATACAAACGTTTATTGTGCAGGTACCCTTGTTGATGAGGTGTATTCCTTCCTCTGCAGCATTTTCCCTCAACTGCTAATCCCATCCACCCTTGCCTGACAGTTCCCCGCTACTGTCAATTCCTTTCTTATAGTATTATAATTGTTCAAGGTCCACTTATGAGTGAGAACATATGGCACTCTGTTCTTTGTTTTTGTGATAGATCACTGAGCATGATTGACTCTAAATCCATCCAAGTTGCTGCCAAATCCATATGTTTGTCCTTCTTTATGGCTGCCTAATATTCCATTGTGTAGATGTACCACATTTTTTTATCCAGTCCACCTTTGATAGGCAGCATGGTTGGTTCCATGTTTTTGCTATTGTGAGCAGAGCTGCAGCAAACATACGTGTGCAGGTATCTCTTTTGTACAATGATTTGATTTACTCCGGGGATATTCCAAATAGGGAAATTGCTGGGTCATATGGAAAGTCAGTTTTCTAGTTCTTTCAGCAATCACCACACTGTCTTCAAAAGAGGCTGCACTAGTTTGCATTCCCACCAGCAATGTAGAAGCATTCCTTTTTTCTCTACATCTTCACCAACATCTGTTGTAGCTTGCTTCATTAATGATGGCCATTCTTACTGGGGTGAGGTGGTATCTCAAGGTGATTTTGGTTTGCATTTCTCTGATGATGAGTGAGGCTGAGCACTTTTTCATGTGTCTGTTGGCTGCCCATATATCTTCCTTTGAACAGTATCTGTCACCCAGACTGGAGTGCAGTGGCCGCTCCCGGCCACCACAGCCTCGACCTGCTGGGCTCCGGCAATCCTTCCGCCTCAGCCTTCCAGGTAGCTGGAACTACAGGCGCGTGCTACCACGCCCGGCTAATTCTTTTTTTTTTAAATTTATTGTAGAGATGAGGTCTCGCTTGCCCAGGCGGGTCTCGAACCCGCGGGCTCAGGCAATCCACTCACCTCAGCCTCCCAAGGCGTGGGATTACAG
>CAUYQG010003795.1:0-16853 GCA_963574415.1 Tarsius wallacei
GTAGCACACACCTGTAGTTCCGGCTACTCGGAAGGCTGAGGCGAAAGGATCGCCGGAGCCCAGCGGGTCGAGGCTGCGGTGGCCGGGAGCGGCCACTGCACTCCAGTCTGGGCGACAGAGTGAGACTCCAACTCAAAAAAACAAACAAACAAACAAAAAAAGAATAGAGTTTACTCAGTGTGGCTGTTTTTGAAGAGCTGTAACAAGAAAGATCTTTGTGATATCAAAATACTGTATGGTATGAATCTGGTATTAATTCTGCCTCACCAATGAAATGGAAATCCCCAAACTAGCTATGACAAAGAAAAGCATCACTATGCCTCATTCATTGTCAATCTCTTGAATTAAATTTTGTTCATCCTCTTCTCTGCTTTCAATATTGTTCCTTTCTTATGTCAGCATGTGTTAGGATCAGGACTGGGTTATACATTAGACACTATAGGCAAAGCCCTTATGGCCTGTGAGCTTTTTAAGGATGTATAGCTTGTTGGAACTTAAATGAAAATAATTATAATAATAACATGCATTGAGTATTTACCTTGTACCAGCATGCTAGGAGGGCTTTGTATGCATTAACTCTCCTGAGGCTCACACTACCCTTTGGACTAGATACTTTAATTGTCACCATATTATACATGTAAAACCTGAAGTATAGAGAGAATGAGGAACTAGCTCAATGTTAGATAAACAGTAAGTGACAGAGCTGGGCTTCTAAGCCCTGCAGTGTGGAAGAGCTTTTCCTCCCTAGGCGGCTTTCTCATACACGGGTTTGGTGACTCATCATCTAGGAATGGGCCCTCAACTTTCCTCAGTAAATGATTCAAAAGGTTGCTCTGACTGTGGCTTTATCTACTTGAGCACCGGGACAGAGGGAAGACCAGAGGCCCTGTGACTGAGGGAAGCCTGGCTCAATGAAGGAATTAGAAGCTGGTAGATGTGGGTGAAAGAAAGTGACAGTCAAGCTGACATGAAAAACAGGTCAATCAGGTAAGGGTCTCAGGTCAGGTACAGATCTTGGTCTTTAACCTTAAAACTCCAGGAAGCCAATAAGACATTTAACCAATTCATATTTTTTAAAGTTCACTTTGGAAGCAATTAGAAAACCGGTATGAAATGGAGGAGGCTGGGTGGACGTCAAGAGAAACTGGAGACAGATCCAGCAGCTCAAGAAGAGATGAGGGGGTCTTAGATGAAGGGCTTAGGGATGTGAGAGTATACAGTGAAGCTCAAGCAGCCCACGCTTGCAAGTCAAGCGGGTCAGTTGTTGGTGTGTAGATGCCCCAAATATGATACTTTGGCTTAAGGAATAATTTTTTCTATTTCAATTTTTAACGCAAAACTCTATTAATTTTACAAGAAATTCATGGCTATTGTTCTTGAACATGATTTAGTTCATTTGAAATTTATAAGAAAACAACATAGGAAAACAATTACATGATAAATTTGGCATGATATATGATGAGACTAATGGGATTCATAATTTTTTTCTCTTGGATCCTTCCTTTTATAGTTAGGGAGAGAGAGAAAGAAGGGAGGGAGGGAGGGAGGGAGGAAGGAAGGAAGGAAGGAGAGAAAGAAAGAAAAAGAAAGAAGGAAGGGGAGAGAGAGAGGGAGGGAGGAAGGAAGAGAGAGGGAGGGAGGGAGAGAGAGAAAGAAAGAAAGAAAAAGAAAGAAAGAAAGAAAAGAAAAGAAAGAAAAAGATAGAGAAAGAAAGAAAGAATCTGGCCTTGAACAACAATGAAAAAATTAAACCAACACAGTCATTAGGCTGTTTGCTTTTCTTGAGTTCAACCTGACATATGACTTCAATATTTTCACAAGGATTAGGATCATTTTCTATATAAATCTCTACTGCATCATTAGCTTTCAGGTAGTTGGAAAGCTCCAGTATAATATGCAATAATTTTGACTTGATAAATTTCCTGTTTGCATTTAATTTGCTAGTTTAATAATATCTGCACAAAGACTCCAAATTATCTGTCCAATTTTTCTTAATAGAAAAAATACTAGCTTGTCAAAACCGTATTCGAAATGTACAGCTTGATTATAAATTATGAGAAATTAAAGTATGGATTTCACTTACTACTTAATACTTAATAGCCTTAGCCCATGTTCTGACCTAATAGCCTGCCAGATTTCACTTCAAGTATACTTAAACACTTGTTGAAAGAAAGTTTATTGAGATTTCCATTAGGAATGACTGCTACTGGGAAATATAATTTATTGAACTGTCTATTACAGAAATAAAGCAAGCCAGATTGATCCAAGTTTCAAAAGATCATTGTTTGTATCTTCAGTAAACTAGTAAAATATTTCTAAATGTGTTTATAGTTACACTTCCAAAGTATTGTTGGAAAGCTCAAAGATATGTGATTTATCTTTGAGCTTTACCACTATTTAAGAACATATTTACTAAAGCTACTATGTTTCTAAGGCATCTTTTGTTTACAAATGATGTAAAAGTAGTGCCCAAAAATACTAAATGAAATTACTGTATTTGTGATAGTAGTAGTGACCCAAGTGAGATTCCTGGGGAAAAAAAAAGAGAGAATTATGGTCTCAAATCCTACACACAATTTAGGAAGACTGCTGTCCTTTTCTTTGTCAGCAGAATTCTCTAAAAGCCACATGTTTATTTTTGGCCTATAGGGAATTTAGTACCACTCATTATTTGTACAATGTTACTTCAGTGACTGATTATTATTAATTACCCTCCTGAAAGAATTTCAAGTCAGACAGGACTCAAGTTTCAAAATTAACGTATGTATCAGCCCCTTCCCTTTGACTAGGATGACCCAGGACCCAAGTTTCAAAATTAGTGTACCAACCCCTTCCCTTTGACGATGATGTACCCACAGTCAAGGCCAAAGCAACCACACTGGGCCCAGGGCCTGTCCCCATGGGACCCCTTATTAGGAGAAAGCATTTCATTTACCAATGGGACAGTTACCCAGAAACTTGGCTATAAGTAGGGTGAATGTATGTTTATTGTATAAACAGCAACATGTTTGTGAATTCATGATGTCATTGTTCACATCAATAACAGGTCAACCAGCATAAACAAGGAATGTTCTGGGAAAACCAGAAAACACAACTGAGGACCAAGAGACAATTTTAAAATCTCATGTAAACCCCAAAATGATATAAAAAGAGACCAATATTAAGGTTTAAGCAGCTTATTATAAGACACTCTTTTGAATCTTGATTCAGAATATGTTTTCTTCTATTTTAATACAATTTACAAAAACTTCCCTGTAGCTTTATCTGATGTCCAGGGCCTAATGTTTGTGAAACTGAAAATTTGAAGATTGAGGTAGATTCCTTAATTTGATAACCACTAGGGAAACATGGACAACAACAACAAAAACTACCTCCTCCTGCAAAAAAACAGGTGCAATAAGTATTCAAAGAAAACCAAAATTCAGAAGTTCGTGTTTTATTTTATAAATAAAAATTGAGTAAGCCTCAAAAACATCACATAGAGCATCTGTTTGGGCTTCACTACTCCAAAGTAGCAACTCCATTTCCAAGTTTTATAACAAAATATTACATTCTGAATTGGCTTTTATTTTGTGTTAGAATGATTGAAATTAATTTGTATGTATTTATGGAATTCTTGGCACTATTCAAAAAGATATGCAATTTTTCAAGTATCCTAAGCATTTTTCTCTTTGTTTCAAAAGTCACTGGGGAAGAAATTAGATCCATTCTGTTTAAATCTATGATTTTCTATACTCAGAAGAACCCATTTAACAATGTAATATATTCCCTTTTCCCCCAAGACTTTTGTACGTTTTTCACATATGTGTTTTAAAATGTAAGAGGGCATTTTGACACTTGTTAAATTCATACATAGAATAAATGAGTAAATAGGGAATTCACAAAAAGAATAAATGAGTTCTAGATTTTTCTTTGCTGTTGTTTCCTTCTGAATCAATAGGATACTTTTTTAAATTCTCTAATTCCCTTTGCAAAAAGACAATCGTGCCTCAGTTTGTAGCATAGCTAACTACACCATGTAAAGGAGCCCATGAAATAACTGTCCAGAGGCTACAAGATGAAATTATTTTCCTAAAGAGACTACATAGTAAAAACTGGCTTGACTCTACATGCAAGAAGAATAAATCATCAAAAAGCTCCACTTAACACGAGACATTTTTGTCATTAGGAATGGAGAGAGAGAGAGAGAGAGATGGAGACAAACACACGGTCTTATGAATACACACATAGATCATCTTAGTAGAATTCCATTAAATGCGAGTTAGTGTTGAAAAACTTCTCTCTGTGGATTCTCATGCTGCTATCCAGGAATTATGTCACAACTGCTCATAGATAAAAAGCAGGGGCTAGATAGTGTTCAGAAAAAAGGGAGGTAATGAGAAGGTTGTGGTAGAAGTAGAGCTCTTCTTACATTTTGTTTCATTTGTGATAAGGTCTGAGGAAGAGAGCTAAGAGGAAGTACAGCCTGTCTCGTTATGAGCAGAGTGGGCTGAGGCTTGTGTTAGAGGAACTGCCAGGGTGAACTCTATGAAGGTATCATGGGCCTGGGGAATGATTTTAGAAATATGTACTTATCTATGATCAGTAAATTAAATAAAAGTTCCCTAAAATATCTCAAAGATCAAAGTTACTCTTTGTTTCAGGATCAGGGAATCAGGGTGTGGGAACCAAAACCTTCAAATCATTAAATTCAAAAGACATTTTGATACATTTCTAGATACTGAAAAAGAATCCCTTTGAAGCTATCATATCTAGATAAAGCAAAACAAATTTGCAAGCATCTTTTTGAAATTATAGGAAAGAGAAAGTTTTGGTAAATAAGAATGTTTCATTAGTTTAATAAATATATCACTGTAGCATTTACTATTTCTATTATTTTTAACAAATATCAATATTTAATAATATATATGGCTTCTCATAGGTTCATACCTATCTAAGTCTTCTAACAGTCTATTTTTAAATTTCTTTTTTCCTCTTTAAATTTCCAAAACTCTGTTCCTCTTACATGGTTTGGAGCTGAAGCATTTAGAGTTTGCCAAAGAACTTCTTTGAATATGCGTGGCAGCGCTGTTGGTTTGCTACAGATCACAGAAGTAATCATTCTAAGTTGACTTGTCATGTAGAACACTCTTTTGCTCTGACTTAGATGACTGGATACCAAAAAAACGGGTACAATTCATTTTATCTTTTTTGGAGCTATCTCGTGATAGTGTGGGCTTGGGATGATAATGAAAATATATAGAATCAGAGATGTTTATTGTTTAAGCATGATTCCTCAAATTCATCTGTTAGATTCATATGTTAGTCTGCTAGAACTGCTACAACAATGAACCACAGACTGGGTGGAATAAACCACAGAAATTCATTGTCTCACAGTCCTGGAGGCTAGAAGTCTGAGATAAAGGTGTTGGCAGAATTGGGTTCTCCTAAGGTCGCTCTCATAATAGTTGGGTGCCTTCTCATGGTGTCCTCACATAAGTCTTCCCTCTGTGTGTCTGTGTCCTAATCTCCTCTTCTTACAAGGACATTAGTCCGATCAGCTTAGGGCCCATCCATATAAACTCATTTAACCTTAATTACCTCTTTCAAGACTTAATCTCCAAATGCAGTCACATTCTGAGATCCTAGAAGTTAGGCCTTTAACATATGAGTTTTGGGGATCACAAATCAGACCACAACAGTCTGCATATAATATTTTGATTGTTAACCTTACAACTGGATTATTTGGTAGACTGCACCCCAGCCTTTTGGTTATTATATATTCTTGAATTATTTTACCAAATGATTCTTTCTCAAACCAACTTTGAGGAAATAAAACACAAATGAATGCTCCTCCTTCACGATATGCCACTAGGAACAGAAGCACTGCCGATGACAAATCCTGATGGCACCTGAGGTTAAGACACTGGTGCCCTATGCACATAATACATTAGCCTCCATGACAGCCATTTAACACATAATCTATTCCTTACATCGTGGGCCTCTGAGCAGTGCACACTAGGAAAACAGAGTCCTGGGGTCCCTGTTGTGTTATTTACCTCTGCTTTGAGCTGTTAAGTCCATCAAAGCTATTTAGTAAATTATCAGTTTTCTTATTGGCCCTAAACCATGCCTAATTAAAAATCTGACCTCCACAAGCTAGTCCTCTTCCTAAAGAGACAGAACATAAACAGGAAAAATCAACTAATTGGTACAAAAACTGCTTTTGTGGCACTGTAATTGGACCTCAGTGAAACAAATGAACCCACTGGGGATTCCTTAATGAATGTTTAACTGCAAACGGTAGTCGGGCACTTAAGCAGCTAGGCTGATGGTCCCTAATGAAATCAAATAAAATCAAATAAAAGAATCTGGCATTTTTACTAACCAGATTTCTTGGCACTATGACATGAAGAATAATATATTTCCGAGTACATAAATATGGGAAAAGTTATAAATGGAGCAGTGAAAACTTAGTTGAAACTGCTCAGATTACACTTAGAAAAATACAACCCACAAAAAGAAAGAAAAAAAACAACAAAATGACACACGCTGTTTAATTTCACACAGATCTCTCTGTCATGAAAGTCACTTGAGGGGGAATTCTCAACTTGAGTTGGACTGTATTCTTATTGACACAGAAAGTGTAGTTTCTTTGCTTTATCTTCATTTTAAGAAAATTTCAGTTCAAAAGAGTATTTTTTAAATTGACAAAGATTAATGTCACAGTTGACAAATTTATCAACACACTTCCTCAGAGAGTCAATGACTTAATTTATTATTCCAATGCCTAATAGTTGATAAACAAATTCTAATAACAGTGAGATCATTCTATAATTTCATTTTTTTCTGATATCAATGATAAACACCTTAATGAATTGTTATTATAAGTAATTTAATTATATATGTTCACCATTTGTGACTGAAATTGCTAATATTCATTAATATTCACATGTTGCCACCCCTTCTTGGTATTGTTAGTTGTAGCCACCTGTGCAGTGACGTGAGGACCATTTGATAACTTCTGCCAATGAAATATGAGAATAATTCGCGGACATCACTTCTGAGAATGGCCCATACAACATCCCCAAGTTCTCCTAGTGGACTTTGTTTTTGCTGTTGTTTGTTGGATGGCGTAGAAAGCTGTGGGAATGTAGAGAACAGATAGAAAGGATTAAAAATAGGGAATCTCAGATTGTGACCCGCAATCCTGCAACAGCATTATGGAGAAACTTGTTAGAAATGCAAATTCTTGGGTCCCAACCCATACCTACTGAATTAGAAACTCTGGGAGGAGGTTCAGCAATCTGCTTTAACAAGTCCTCCAGGTGATTCTGATGCATATTGAAGTTGGAGTAGCAATGCCCTTGAAGCCAGCTGCTAATTGTAGGGAACCTGGATTTCTGAATGAGTGTTCAGGGGGAAAGAACCCAGTTTTATTGCCCAAGTCGTCAAGTAGTGAATGATATGTTCAAGAAATAACCCTCAATGATGTTAAAATGTTGAAAATGTTGAAAATTAACTGTTACAGAAATTAAAGTGCTTTGCCTTCACTAATATACCAGTAAAGAAATCTTTTATCTAAAATAGCTCATTTTAAACCTGACGGGCAAGTACATTTTTTTATATTCACATTCTGAAAATGAGGGAACTGATGTTCAAGTTAAATGATTATGTTGAAATTACACTATTATTTTGTACCACAGCAGGTAATAAACTTGCATATACAATATACAGTGTCCTCAAGGAAGACTTTACCATGGAATTTTCAGCATGACACTTCATATATATTTTTTAATAAGTACCAAATTTTCCCTTTACACATTTACTTCATTAGGTATTTGATAGTAGTTAAACTGTTTATACATCATTTTATTGTTTCTACATTATGTATTATTTATACTTTTATCAATCAAAAGGGTGTTGGGCTATCCGGCAAATACCGCCTTCCTATGAAGGGATCTAGAATATGCCATTCCAAAATATGTCAGGTTGGCTTAAGAATTATCTTGAGGTAAAGACAAGATAGCTAACAAAAGATAGGGCTAACAATCTCTACTATCTCCTTATCTGCCTAAAAGCAGAGCAAAATGTACATGGTAAAGGTGCCTCACTTGTGCCAGGAAGAAAAGAACTGAGGCAGTGAGATGATTCTGCATATATAGACCTTATTAAAATAATCCTTATCTTCCATTAGTTTCACCATATATTTCCTAGAAAATAGACTTTCCCACAAGTATATTTAAAGTATATCTAAAGCCCAAATCCTCCTTCCTTTGTTAAAATGGTATATAAGCTCTCAACTCTAACCACTTCTTTGAGTTTGTCTTCTTTTCTGGGAATCCCCATACATGCAAATAGTAATGAAAATTGTAGCCTATTCTCTTGTCAATCTGTCTTTTGTTAGTTTAATTTGCAGGCCTCCAAAGATAAACCTAAGAAAGTAGAGGTTTTTTTCTCCTTAACACTTACTAGTTGTAAACTGTACTTCACTGAAGTCGAAAAGGTCCTGAAGAGAGTTTTCTTCCAATCATGACTTGAAAACTATTTTACAAATGCTTATATGCTTTATCAAATAGTATTAAACAGCAGGATCATACCAAAAAAAATCTGGAATGAATCAATAAAACTTATTTTGTGTGTTCTGATTTTGCACAAACTAGCTGTGCAAACTTCACGAAGCCCTTGCAGACTCTGGCTCTCAAACATCTTTAAATGCGAAACTGGGTTTTGTGCTAAATAAACTCTAAAATCTGTTTTGCTTTTATGAGTCTAATCCAAAAATTTTAAACTTGGAATTCAGGAAGTATTGTAGATAGGTGGCTCATTTCTCCTCTCTCTTTGGAAAATAAAACAAAACTATTTTGTTACCTTAGCATGGGGAGGATGATAAAGCTTAGTCCAAGTTCAGAATAGTTAATCCTGAGATGATTGCTATAGCAAATCATACTACATGGGAATAGAAAATACCCCAAAGAGTTTAAGCATAACCAGTCAATCAGGATCACTAACTGGCTTCACGATTAATATGGTAAACACCTAGAGTTATGCAGTGTAGCAACCTTGCAAACAAGGACATTGATCATTATAGTTACACCTTAAGTCTTGGGTTCAAATTGCAGCTCTCCCAACTAAGGCAAGTTATGTAAACTCTTAAGGCTCATTTATCTAATCTTCTAAATAAGCATATTAATAATATTCACTTCACTGGCCTGTTGTCAGGCTCAAATGAAGTAGTATATATAAAGGTTCTTTATTAACTGTAACATCCTATCTGCATGTCAATGTCTAATATATTTTCTTTCTCCCTTCAAAATCTTAAATTTAGAAAAAGAAAATATTGAGTCTGCAATGGCAGTAGACTGACCCAGATTAATTTTAGAAATCTTTGGAACTGGTACCGTTACTGAGTTAATTTAAATATATAGTTTATTATTTTCTGAGTGCATCTAGTACTTGAAATAACAGCTAGCAAATTGTGTTCAAGTAGAGTTCCTTTGGGACTACTTAAATAAATAAGACTCATTTGAAATTAGCAGTCCTCATTTGCATACAAACAAAATAATGTGCTAAAGCCTTTAAAAACTGTTCAGTGGTATGAATTTAAATTCTGGGCCCTAAGGAACAGTATGTACACCTGTAATTCATGAAACCTAGCTGTTTACCTGTAGCTCGGAGCCACAAACTCATTTCTTTAAGTAGTGAACTGGTCCAGGAAAATGTATCTTCCAGGCTTTCGGAATCCAATGCACTTTTTCTCTGTTTCTTAGTGTCTTAGTTCTTAGCTTCATCTTTCTCCTCTGGTTCCCTCTCATTATATAGAGGTTTGGGCAGAGTTGGAGGGCAGTGGAAAAAGAATAGCAATTGGATTCTCAGTAAAAATGATATAGTATCTGAAAAGCAAACCCTCCTACCTACACAGCCAACATCCCTCCTGCCCCACCATCTTACTTCCAATTGACAAAAAATTTTCTTAGCTTTAAATCTTATCATATCCTACATCCTTGGGAGTTGAAAACTAATTTCTGAAATTGGGGTTTAAAATGAAATCTGACATCTAATTAGCAGCTCTTCTATCCATCCAATTAATTCTTATTTATTGAACACATGATTGCTATTAGTATTAGTATTGCAATGCTATTTAAGGCACTTTCATTTATTTCAGGAATGACAAATCCTGAGGAAATTTCATTGACGTGTACTAAAGACTACAACAGGAATAATCACGTCACCATGGTAACACATATGAAGATCTTAATTTGATAAAGGGAAATACAAAAACAATTTTTAAAAAAGATTATGGTAAGATCTAAGCAGAGATCTCAAAGATATTCCAGGGTTAGTTGGGTAAGTGAAGTGGTTGACATGGTGTTTTCCAGCATATGCAGTATCTTACAGGCAAGAGAAAGTATGACTGCAAATATTCCAGTAAGGCTAGAGCCTCTTCCATATTTATGTAAAAGTCTCACTTTTACTGCCTACACAAAGGCAGTAAAAGTCTTACTTTCTTGGATCTGAGGTCTGCTTCTTGAGGTAGAGTACTGTTAACACACTCCACTCCATTTTTGCATATGTTCTTGAAGAAATATTGCTAGAAAATAAAAAAAGAACTCGTTTTTTAGAAAGGCAAGATTATCTCCTGGGAATTTTAGCTTCCCTGATTAAAACGTTAACAGAGTGAAGATTTAGAGATAACAAGAGTTCTAGTATCAATATATGCTGGTGATTGTAGGTTATTTGTTGCTTATTTCTTTATTTCACTGATTTAGAATCTCAGGAGTCCTGGCAATGGCTTGAAAAGATCTCAGGTCAAACTACAAAGTTGAACTAAAACTTGATATTTTAGTTTTTGCTATTCATGTGAATCACACTCTGGGAGAAGACCTGTGAAAAAGATTCCATCAACCACAACAGACCTATGACAAAACCAAGATATATTAATATATGCACCAAGTGTGGTGAATAATGTGTTTATTTAAGTATGATTTTGTTTCAGTTTTTTTCCTCATGTAAAAATGTATTTTGGAAAGAAAATTTAAATATGAAAAATTTTTAAAAAGAGAAATCAGCATTCAAAATTCTTCAAGAACATACAAATTTGAAAAGTATTTACCGGATCAAACAAATAAAATTTTTGAAGGTATTTGAAAAAAAATACAAGCTACCACAATATCTTTAAAAAGCAAAAACAACAAAAACAACCAGACATAAAAAGCCAGGAACAACAACAACAAAAAAAATGTGGTACATATACACAATGGAATACTACGCAGCCATAAAAAAGAATGAAATCATGAATTTCGCAGCAACCTGGATGGAACTAGAGTCTATAATACTGAGTGACCTCTCCCAGAAACAAAAAACTGAGTACCACATGTTCTCACTCATACAGTAGACCTTGATCATCCAACGTATTACCACAAGAAAATGACTGACAGTGGTGAGAAACTATGGGGGGGGAGGGATAGGGGAAGGGATTAATGGTAGTAACTACCTATTTGGGGATGGGGGGACACTTCTTATCAACAAGGGTGCCTGAACGAGACATATTTGTGTACCTAACCCTTAACTGTACCCCACAATATAACAATAAAAAAATATTGAATAAAAAAAAAAAAGCCAGCAACAGATAGTACTAAAGATGAAAAAGAGAATAAGGTAAAAAGACAAGCAAAAAAGAAGCAAAAACAATGAGATCACAGGAGACAAGCTCTGAAAGGACACACTAAAAGAAGGTCAATATTGTTATTGTAGATTTATAATATGCATTAAAGATATCAAAGAAGAGAAATGACTAAAGAAAGCAAATAATTTTAGATGTAAACCTGGAAAAGTCTTTCTAATGAAGAAAAATAAAGACAAATATTAAAGTGATGAGATAAAATGTGTAAGTTTTGCAAGTCATGCACTAACCTAAAACTAGAGAATAAAAAAGAGCGACAAGGCAAAAACAAAAACAAACAAGCAAACAAACAAACAAAAACCTCTGCCATGAAAATTCAAAGATATGTAGTGTTTATTTACATACATATGACAGATTTTGTGTCAGGCAAATGTCAAATTTAAGATTAAAGAGAAAATCCTAAAATTTTTAAGGTAGGAAAAACAAAAACAAATGAAAAGCTTTCACCTTGGACAAAGCAACAAACATCAGACTGAAATGAAAATTCTTTTATACAACTCTGGGTACTAAAATATAATAAAACATTATCAAATATATTGTATTCAAATACAATATATTTAATATAATATAAAAATATGTTGTATGATATATAATACATTAAAATATAATAAAGAATTTTGAGGAAAAGAGATAATGTTCCAGTGTTTTAAAACCCAGAAATAATTTATTTAATTTCTAATATCATAAAGAAATAGCTCAGACCAGAAAATATATCACATATATATCATTTTGAAAATGAAAAAAGAAAAGACTTAAAGATGGATACCGATGAATCAAGAAAAATATAATTTAGGATGCCAAAAAATTCCAGGACTTTATATTAAATGGTCAGCAATAAACAGTAATATAATATCAGACTAAACTCTAACTAATAATTATAAATGGAAATGTCTAAAATCAATCCAAAGGAGAAACACTTTATATAAAATAAGTTACTAATGATCTTTTTATATTCAATAGACAGATAGAGGGAAGGATGATCTTGAAGTAAACGTATATGACTCTTATTATTTTTTAATTACATTAAGGGAAAAATCTCAAATTTAAACAGTATAAAGCAAGAATTTGAAAAGTACAAGAAATTAAAAAAGACTGTCTCATATCTGCTTCAGCTATTTAGGGACCAATTACATAATAAAAGAATAAGAAAAAAGTTTGAATATTATAATAAATGTACATATCTATATATTTACTTATATTTATGTATCTATACATGTATGCAATCTCCTCTCTTGTTTAGCAATTAGTTCAGTTCTCAGAAAAATAAATAAATATCTACTTATTATTGGCAATAAAATACTAAATATTTGCTGAATACATAACAAAAAGCAAAATAATAAATAAATAAGCAAAACTCACTTTTAAAGGCGATATTATACTGGAAACAAAAAAAATCTGTGAATTTCAAGAAGAAAATTTATGAGCTATAATGTCTGACAGTAATTCATCAAACTCATAATTACTGTTTTAAAATAATAAACAAAAATGCTATCTATGGAAGTTAATGGACTGAGACCAAATTTACATATCAGAGAAAAGAATCATTGCTTTATGTTTAATAAGTTAGTGAGAAAGCTGGAAATCCCATTGGAATAGATACTTAGAAAAATATACTCAATAAAAAATATACTAAAAGTTGAACATCTTAGCGGATAAAAATTAATCAATAAATACATTATTATAGATAATTTTTTCTATAATTTCTCCATAATGCTTAACTATGTTTTATTAAGCATTCTAGAGAATTATAAGACACTGACTGCTACTTAATTCATAATTCATGGTCACCTAAGTCTGGCAGATGTTGCCAATAAATAAATAAATAAAGTTGAAGTTCAAGAATAATTAGAGAAGTAAACATCCTGATATCATACCACCAAATCAGCTATGCAGTACTCACAAAACAATCACTAAGGACAAAAGAGCGAAGCATTTGTATTCAATGTAACTATTATTTTATTGTGATGACAGAAATAAAGGTATTTTTGTAGTTGTAGATATTTATACCTTTTATCACCCATAGATCCCTGGACATTTACCAGAATATATGCAAAGGAAGAAGAAAATGAATTCAGGAGGAAGTAAGATAGAAGATTCAAGATGAATAGTAATTAGTACAACTTATTTTTTAAAATTGTGTAATGGTTGGGTTTTTAAAGTGACAAGATAAAAATAAAATGTCTAACTTGAGACAGGAAGACAGGAAGAAGAGAAGTGTGCCCTGCTGGCACCTGAACTTTTTACTCCGTGGTAATGATTTTGGACATCTGGCCCCCAGAGCTGTGAAAGAATAAATTGTTGTTGAGCATAGAGTATTAAAAGACACCAAGTCTGTGGTAATTTGTTACAGAAGTTGTAGGAAACTAATATAGAAATCAGTGAAGACTTTTTTCCCTCATAAAAAGAAAAACTCATACCAAAGCTACATCAATAGAGGAATTAACATGAATGAAACCAAATAACTTTAAAAATAGAGAAAGTAAAAATTAGCAAAAATATAGGAGGAAATTGATGAAGTCACAGTCAAAATGATACATTTTAATACTTTCAGATAGTTCAGTAAACTTCAGTGAGTTACAATATAAGATTCAATTCCCATGATGAAAATATCTATACTGGTACAAATAACCTTATATTTCAGAAAAAAACTCATTCTTTTTAGCTGTCCGTGGAACCATTTACAAAAATTGTCATATAACTGGCCACAAAGGAGTCTCAACCAGATTTATATTTTGTGGTTCACATTTCTAGTCACAATTGAATTAAATCAGAAATTTTATTCCTGCATAGCAACACCAAAAAAAATTAACTTTGAGAAGCAACTGAAATATAACCTTATATCTAAAAACTAAAAACACCATTCTAAATAATTTAAAGAATACATTTAAAAATGAACACATTATAAAATATTTGATGACAACACAAGCATGTATATTAAACTTGTAAAAACAAACATAAAAGCATCTATAAAAAACTCATATCCTTAATACATTTAATTTAAAAAAGAAAGACTATTTTGTTAGTATATACATCAACAAACTATAAAAAAGTATGAATGAATAAATTAAGTCAAATAAAATTGAAGGTAGTATTAAGGTAAAATAATTAAATAAGGAACATTAAATGTATATGAAAGCTTATCAAAAACACAAAAGACAAGTCTGAAAAGACTTGAAATAGACAAATTGGAAGCACTGATTGACAAAAAAGTAAA
The DNA here is from genome assembly GCA_963574415.1 of Tarsius wallacei. NCBI lineage: Eukaryota > Metazoa > Chordata > Mammalia > Primates > Tarsiidae > Tarsius > Tarsius wallacei. Next base: position 14,877 of record CAUYQG010003795.1, read on the forward strand.
AAATAAATATAATACAGATGAAAAGATAATTAGCTATAATTACAATAAAGATAAAAATATGTAATTTAGTGAAAAGTTGTATGACAATATATATGAAAGAAAAGATAAAATGGCAATTTTCTAAAAAAAGAAGAAAACCTAGAAAATGTAAACATACAAGTATACATATCTAAGTAACGAAAATATGTTTAAAAAAATACCTCATCTACAAGTTCCTAAAAGTGACCAGGTGATTTTAGAGGGAAATCTTACACAATTTTCAAGAAATAGACAATCCTTAATACAGACTATTTGAGAATATAGACTAAATAAGCAAGTCTATATGCCTTATTTATGAAGATAGTGGACATTCTAGAAGTGATTACAAAAAATAAAATGTGACCTAGTACAAATTATACTAGGACGTCTAAGATGGTTCAATTTATAACTGCGGTAATGGCTAAAAAGACAACAACCAATGGTAATAATTTCAGTAGACGAGAAAGTAAATAACCCATAAAATACAATATTTATTTATAAAAATGTCGGTCTAATCAATCTATATGAAGAGATAACTTTCAAAATCTGAATAAAATTTATCTAATAAATATCCATAGGTATGATTGCACTTAATGGCAGAATTTGAGAAGTATTTTTTATTAAAGACAGGCATAATAGAAATACTTTCTACCTTTCATCATTGTGCAGATCCTAGCCAGTGAAACCAAAGAGGAAAACATACAACTGGAAAGGAAAATGAAAATCTGTTATTTTGGGGCAAGAAAGAACATTCTTCATGCTTTTTGTATGTAGAGAATCCAAGATAATAAATAATAAACATGGAATTAATGAGTTCATCAAGATTGCTAGATATAAGATTAACCTAAAAAATCAGTAGCATTAAGAAAATGTAATAAACAGAAGTTTTTGTTACCTCATTGGTTTTTGGACACACTAAACAAAACAGTCCTGAATAGCACATTACCTGATTACACTTCTTTTTTGAAGTCTGTTTTATTGCTACTCTTTGGGATTTGTGAAAGGGTTGAAAATCACTCTAAAACAGCACAGCTAAGTAAATGAATTTTTTTTTTAATTGACTTTTGAAATTTTACTTGATTCTTAAGAACTATTTTTGAAAAGAAGTTGTAAGTACCAGCTAAACAAACTTCACTGCATCTCTTCCTAGAGTGCAATAATTATTTGTAGCTATAATGCTTATTTCACACAGCTGGAGAAAAGTTTACATTGTGGTCAGTTAAATACCATGACTGCCTTCAGAACAGTAAATAGCAGCTCGTTTTTGGATGTCTCTTTGATCTATTTTAGAGGCTGAACTAATGACTCATGCAAATTTGGCCTTTCTTCTTTAGCAGTGGTCCTTCAAATATCTCTGACTATCTGTTATTGAAATCATCAAAGGCTATTGTTTACAATATTTTAAAGTGCAGAGATATCAATTCGTGGAAAATCAATGTATTTAATGTGGTGTGTTCTCAAGATGGCCGAGTAATGACTTTTGAAGATACATCCCAAGGTATTTCTGTGTTATCAGCAATTTTTTTTTTTAAATTGGAAAATACAGTTTATTTAGAAAGTAAGTTAGAGAGATGGGGCGGGGGCTTCACCTCCCTAAGGTAGGGTAGAGGTCAAAGCTCAGCAAACAAGGTTTAAACAGTGGAAATGCTGTGATTACTATCTGTTGTCCCAATAAGCAGATATTATTCCATCACTATTGAGTGCTGTTTTCATGGTCACATGTATGTGTTAGCATGTAATGTATATAATGCATAAGACAAATTTAATCTTAGTAGCTTTGACTTATGCATGCTAGTGTTTATAAAATCTTTGTGATCAAGTTTTAAGGATAGATTTTATGGATAATAAGAAAACTCTGTAAATGAAACTTACTGGCACAATATAAAAATTGGGCTCGGTGGCTCAGCCTGTAATCCCGCGCCTTTGGGAGGCTGAGGTGAGTGGATTGCCTGAGCCCGC
>CAUYQG010003804.1:0-29883 GCA_963574415.1 Tarsius wallacei
GCCACTGCACTCCAGCCTGGGAGACAGAGGGAGACTCTGATTCAAAAAATAAAAAATAAAAATAAATAAATGAATAAAAAGTCTGAATTGATCATATGAACTATTGGCACTAAGGTTTATGATTAGAGGACCATATCTTATTGTCAGATCATTAATGTAAAAAAGGCGTTTGATCATATTTTCAAGTTCATGTTGGTCTTTTTCAACTTCTGAATACTCTCAGATATATGAAAAGTAACTAAAAAGAAGTCTCTTTTCACAAGGCTTCTGTCCATTCACAACTTCAACTTTTAATTCTCACAGTGATTTCTAAAAAATGTTTCTCATTGAACAATGGAAAATTTGAGTTATTTTGTAATGTCACCACACAGCTCTTGAATAAGTGGTGACATAGAATTCTTTAGACCAGGGATAATGGATGGGTTGTGAAAACCAGGTACATAAACAGGGAGTCAAAGAGCACGAGGAGGTATGGCAATGCAAAAGAAAACAAAACACAAAAAAACCAGTAGTGATGTTGGTCTCTTTGATTGTTTACGAAGAGTTCTGTGAACTTTAAAAATCTCTCCCTCTCACTCCACACCTCCATCCATGTCTATCAGCTTTCTTTTTCTTTGTTTATTAAATATCTCCAACGTAAAAGTATAATTGTTGCTTTGTTTTAGTTGCAGGAGCCTGCGGGGTGTGAACTATGTTGCTGCCTGAGAAAGGACCTATCATGGTTAAGTCAGGGGACTGAGAGACAGGGCTACTGACTGGTACACAAGGCCTGGAGTCTATAGAAAACAGCAGCCAGAAACAGATCCAGGCATGTCAGAAAAGGCACAAATAAGAAATAAAGAGGAAAACGAAGAGGAAACTCGTCATTACACCAGTTTGTGAGAAATAGTGTTTTCATTACTTACAAGGCATATCACAATACAAAAACCATATAAAAACAAGAGTAGAATTTCCTTCGGCTATCAGGCAATCATTACCAACAAATGATTTCTGTTTTGGCAGTGTCAGGACTCAGGATTCTAGTTTCTATGTATTTTTTGTTGTAGTTGGTAAACTCACAACTTGCTTTGATTTCATGAACACGGTAGAATATTATGCCTTACTAAAATATAAAGATCATAGCTTTTGGAAAGATAGAAAAGTGTCATGGCCGGGCTCGGTGGCTCAGCTTGTAATCCCGCGCTTTGGGAGGCCGAGGTGAGTGAATTGCCTGAGCCCATGGGTTCAAGACCCGCCTGGGCAACTTGGCGAGACCTCATCTCTACAATAAATTTTAAAAAATTAGCCCGGCGTGGTAGCGCGCACCTGTAGTTCCAGCTACTTGGAAGGATCGCCAGAGCCCAGAAGGTCGAGGCTGCAGTGGCCGGGAGGCCACTGCACTCCAGTCTGGGCGACTGAGTGAGACTCCAACTCAAAAAAAAAAAAAGAAAAGAAAAATGTCGTGTTATCGCTAAAAGAATAGAAATAGAGTGTGAAAAACAAGACTAATTGTAAGTTAAAGCAAAAGAGTTAAAACAGATATATCCCAAAATCACACTAAATATACATAACCTCAACTATTCAACTGAAAGACAAAGACTGATTGTTTACTTGTTCATTTTATAGTTATGCATTTTTCACAAGAGATACATCTATAAAATATCCATTGAAATGTCAAAAGTAAAAACTACACAAATATAAACAAACAACAAAACAAAAACTAAGGCCATAAAATTAAGACAAAACAAATTTTAATACAGAGAGCATTATTGAAGATAGAGTCTCTATAACATAATTGTAAGCATTAAATTTGCCAATATAGTATAATAATTCTGTATTTGGGAACACCTAATATAATAACTTGGAAAAATAGCAAAATTAACAAAACTGCAAAAATTAAAATATTCATTATCATAGTAAGAGCTTAAGCAGACAAAAAATTTTAAAAGAAATAGATTTGAACAACACATCAGTGAGCTAGAATTATGAACAGACATAGAACCTTAGAACAAACCACTAGAGAATAAATATTTTTCTGAAATACACATGAGGCCGGGTGTGGTGGCTCATGATATAATTCCACTTTGGCACTTTAGGGAGCCAAGGCAGGAGGATCTCTTATGGCTAGGAGTTCAAGAGCAGCCTGGGCAACAAAGCAAGACCCCATCTCTCCAAAAAAAAAAAAAAAAAATTAGTCAGTCCTGGTGGTGCATGCCTGTAGTCCCCGCCACTCAGGAGGTTGAGGCAGGAGAATCGTTTGAGCCCAGGAGTTTGCAGCTGTGATCTTGTCACTGTACTCCAGACTGGGCAGCAGAGCAAGACTCTGTCTCAAAACAAATAAATAATAAAGAAAAAGAAAAGAAATACACATGTGAAGTTTATAAAAATAGACTCCCTCCAAAATGTCCTAAAACCAGTTTTAACATATTTCAGAGAATTGCTGCCAAGAGTCCATATTCTCAGATTACACTGTAATCAAGTTAGGTACTAAACACAAAAATAAATAAGTTAAAAATCCACACAACTGGAAATTCAGAAGCATACTCACAAATAACTCAAAGAATGCAGAAGAAATCATTCTGGAAATTTTTTAAATACTTTGATGAAAAATTAAAATATTTTAATCAAAGCAAAAACTCAGGGAGGAATACATTTCCTTAAAGTATTTCCATTGCATAGGAAGAAAGGTGAAAATTTAATCAATAAGCTTTAAGTTTTGTACCTACTTGGTGGAATGCTAGCAGATTTGTTCATGACCCAGATTTCCTCCCCTGACCCAGACATCCAGGAAGAGCACTCCATCACTCAGCGAGACGCAGAAGTAGGGTCATGTGGCACCGAAACACAGCCTGGCCCCAAAGTCACACTCCAAAGGTTTCTTGGCTTAAACTTGCTCTGGGAAAGAAGAAAAAGAGGGGAAACTGGGAAGGATTTTTTTTTTTTTTTTTTAGCAATATGAATGGATAGAGAACTAGGAAAATGATTTTCTTTGATCTTTAACTGAACTACCATCAATCTCTACCATAGTCAACCACGCATAACCATCCAGTTTATAATTAGAAAGCTGGTAAAACTGTAGTAAATTATATGTCACATCGGTCATAAGTAGACTCCTAACGCCTCTACTGCATCGCCAACTCAAAGTCCAGATTTGCTGAGCAGTGTGACTTTAGAAAAATCACTTAAGTCATCTGTTTCTTCATGTCATTTCCTCAAAAGTAGGACTACAAACCAATTTCTCAATGGTGTCTGTCGAGGGTAAGATGATAAAAATAATATGGCACAAGGTCTAGTGACTACTGCTGGTAGTTATCATTTCATTTCCAGTGTCTGCCTATGACAGGCAACTCCTAAAGGAAGCGCCTGAAAATTAACTTGGATTGAAAGTTTTAGCATATTAGATCAGGACATTGGCCAGCCTTAAACCAGAGGGGAAAAAATGAGAACCATCGAGGCAAACATCAACAGCACCCAGAAGCGCACCATCCAGGATGTATCTTGTCTCGTGGCAATGGCTGCGTAACTCTATCACAGACTGGGTGAATCAAGCTAACGAACCACAGGCCTCCCCGGTTGGGTGGCACTTTTAATAGACAATGGAAAGGCTCCACCCTCCCCTAGACATTTGTCACAGTGTGGGAAAATCCAACAATAACAACCAGGCCTTTCTGTTGGGGCATTGTATATAAGAAGACTCTACTAAAACATAAGTGTGGTTTGTGAAATATATTGCGGCTAAATTGTTTCAGCACTGCTAATCTAAAAGAATGGGAAATATTACCTGGACATTGAGACATGGGGGAAATATCATACAGTGTATAAGTTTGGGCTTTGGAGTTAGAGTCAGAGTAAGTTGGAATTTCTACCTTTCATACTAGTTGTGTGACTTTGGGCAAGTCACTTATGCATCTGAGGCTATTCTCTTATGTACAAATTAGAGATTTTTTAAAAAGATCTACTTCTGAGCCAAGCTCGGTGGCACACCCTAAAAAAAAATCTTCTCAAGGTGAGGTGAGGTTTAATGAATATTTGCAAAGTGTAGGGCACACTATGCATAAGATGAATGGTAGTAATCATTAATGAAAGGAAAAAGAATAAATCTAGAGCTTAGACCTGGCTGAAAAGGACGGGTCTGAACAAGGAGTCATTGTGGGAAACATGGCGTCCACTAAAAACACCATAAGGGCTCAGGTTATCTACCGAGAAGCAGCTGAGAAAGTAAGGAATGTCAAGAAAAAAGCTGGACACAGAGGACGTTCGTGACCTCCTTCCCAGGAGAGCCTCAGACCAGGAAGTAGAGAATGTTCTCCATTTAGAAGGAAGGCAGTGCAAACTTGGGAGGACCTAGCCATGCAGCTTTGCTGGGTAAGCCCCTGGTCCATGAGCCCAGGCCCACCCGAGTCTTGACTGCCGGTGAAAAGCAAATTGCTTCCTACCACACCCCTCCTGTTTCCCGGGCAAAACCTATGGAACACTGCACATGAGTTCCAGGTGAAAGCAAAGCATCTGTTTCCCAGCCATGTTACTTTCCCAAACACTGCACACACAGATTTATAGTCATGTCAGGCAGCCATGCACAGGGTTGCATTATGTTCAGTAGTATTGCTTCTAATTTCAGGATGATTTTGGTTGAGGACCTTTGAAGTGGGAGCTTGAATCATGCATCTGTAAATTCCTCATTTTCCACAGTTATTAAAACACTCGCCAGTGCCAGGGTATCCCATTGTTCATTCACTCCTTTGGCACACCAGCATGGGGGTGGATGCCAACCACACAGCAGCCACAGAGACACAGACAAACAGTAGGTGAGGCGGGCAGGCGTCGTGGAGACGAGCGATTGCAGGCCAAAGGGACGTATGCTTGCGACCGGCCATGCATTGCTGTTTGGAAGTCTTTTAACTCCTTGTGTGTGTTGAAAAATCCTTGAGAACTTTACAAAACACACACACGAAAACGAGCCAAGTTCATCAAAGGATGGCTTTCTGAATTCAGTAAAGTTTCTGTTTTAAGTAATAATAAAAGCACTTATATATCCCCAGATCAACAACATTTTTTTTATTGTTCCTCATCCACTACCTTTGGCCCAGCCACACTCCATAGGTCAAGAAGAGGGTTCCCAATAGGCCCTCTGTAACTCATAGTGGGAAGGCATGTTTATAGTTTAGGAGATCAACCCTGGCCATAGAAATATGAGTTCACACCAGAACAACATGTTGACTTTAATTAGTTCTTTTCTTTGGAGTATAAAGCACTGCATATAAAATATTTTGTTCCTACATACTCCAGATTGCCACTACTAATTATCGTTGTAATGCTTTAATAGGAATTTTCCCACCCAGAGAGTTCAAAACTCTTTACCTACATTATCTTCTTTTTCTCCAAAATTTCCTTATGAAATGGCTGGAGGAAAGCTATTATTATCTAATTCTAACATACAAATAAAATGAGGTGAAAACTTAGATTTTTATAGAGGGCATAGCCAGAAACTAATAAAATTAATCTTTAGTTGTAGTTTGTGAACTCAGTTTTATTATACCCATACTGCTAACTTTCCCATCATCCTCTGCTTTCAGGAATGTAACCAAGACTAACTGCCCCGGCCTGAACTACAGAGGTGACCACATGGAGACAACAGTCACTCCAAGATGGATCAGCAACCATGTTATCTATCGTTAAAATGTGACTTGTTAAAATATTGTTAAAATTCACAAGTAGATGGAGGAGCCTTTTAAAAGGCCAATCAAAACACACCTGAACTGTGTGATACGGGGTTCCCTAACATCAGCACTATTGACATTTTGGATAATTCTCTGGTATGGGAGTCATCCAGTGTTTAGCAGAAGCCTTGGCTTCTGCCCACTAGATAGAGGCCAGTAACACCCTTTCCAGTTGGGACAACAAAAAATGTGTCCAGACAGTGCCAGATGTCCCCTGGGGACGGGGGTGGGGGTGGGCAAAACCATCCCCCATTGGGAACCACTGGCCTAATCAAACAGACAAGTAACAAGTGAATGCCACTCTCAGCCTGGCACGGTGGGAGTCAGATGCTGGGGGCTGATCAATAACACTGGTCTTGCCTTCAAGAGTCTGGAGGTGAAGGTGAGTTTCCATCCACAGGAAATATGGGGGGATGAGGATGAAGAATCCAACGATGCAAAGGGACTCCCGGGATGGGAACATCACAATGGATCAGAGCAGACTTCGTGGAGAAGATGGACTTTGAATTAGACCTTGAAACCGTGTAGACCTTGAAAACATCAAAAGATGAAAGAACTTCAAAAGGAAAACAACATGAACAAGGAGAAGAGACTGCCTACCTGGCAGGTGCTGGGGAGGGCTCTCCTTGTATGGATGATGGTCGGTTCCATAGTCGTACTGTCCAGGAATTGTAGAAGACAGCTTTTAAACTAGCTGAGAAGATGAGTTAGAAGTAACAGAGAACACAGTAGGGGGCAAAATCAGTCTCCAAAAGGACCGTAAGCAAAGTATTGAATTTAATAAAATATTACTTAACTGAAACGAACACAAGATCTGTGTTTGCATCCCCCCCCCAAAAAAAACAACTGAAAAAATAGACTATGGAGGTAGCAAGACATTGCAAAAGCAAGTGTGAAAAAAAGATTTAGGATTTTTTTGTCAGCAATGTGTTTAAAGGAAGTCAACTCTATAATTAATGCTCCCTCCCTAGCACCCCAACAAAATGCAGTGAAATCCTAGGTTCCATTAATAGAAATATAATATCTAAAATGAGGGAGACAACAGTCTTTCTGAATACTGCATTTAGAAATCTGCAGGTGCTGGGCACGGTGGCTCACACCTGTAATCCCAGCACTTTGGGAGGTGGAGGCTAGAGGACTGCCTGAGTCCACAGGTGTGAGACCAACCTGGGCAACATGGCAAGACCTTGTCTCTACAATAAATCAAAAAAATTAGCTGGGCATGGTGGCACATGCCTGTATTTCCAGCTACTTGGAAAGCTTAGGCGGAAGGATCGCTCGAGCCCAGCAGGTGGAGGCTGCAGTGGTCATAAGCGTACCACTGCACCCCAGCCAGGGTAACAGAGTGAAACTCTGACTCAAAAAAAAAGAAAAAGAAACCCACAGGTGGGTTGCTGAGTTTGCTTCTTTTTAAAGCTGTTTGCTTCTTTTTAAAGCTCATAGACAAACTAGAACATACCAAAAGAATAGCAGCCCCAGTGAGGAAGACATTTGAAATCAGGTCATGTGAGAAACTTCCATTTTTAATCAAGAGACCAAAAAAAAAAAAAAACTCCTGCAAACATGATAGGTATTTTTGCTTTTTTTTTTTTTTTTTTTAGTTGGAGTCTCACTCTGTTGTCCAGGTTGGAGAGCAGTGGCATGCTCATGGCCACCAAAGCCTTTACCTGCCGGGCTCAGGCAATCTTTGCCTCAGCCTTCCAAGTAGCTGGAACCACAGGCGCACGCCACCACACCTGGCTAATTTTTTGATTTATTGTAGAGACGAGGTCTCGCCAAGTTGCCCAGGCTTGTCTCGAACCCATGAGCTCAGCACTTGCCTCAACCTCCCAAAGTGCTGAGATTGCAGGTGTGAGCAACCACTCCCAGTTATTTTTGCATATTTTAAGGATGTTAGCAGTAAGGATCAAACTAGGAAACAGCAGAAGTTATAAAAAATCAGCCTTTGAATCACACATAAAAAATAACCTTCCTATGCTCACAGTTGCCCAAAGATGCTCCCCTCAGAAGGAAATGAGTCACCATCGGAGAAGGCGCTCTCCCGTAAGCTCTCTCCCATAAACTCCATATCTCTATGTGCTAGGCACAGTGGCTTGCACCCATAAGGCAGAGTTGGAAAGTTCACATGAGTCTAGGAACTTGACACCAGTTTGAGCAGCACAGCAAGACTCCATCTCTCAAATTAATCTACATAAGCCTCCATTGCTTCTATCTATAATTTACGGTAAGAACGAGGAACTTTATGAGATTGTGTATGACAAGAGCTTGGCAACTACTAGAAGGTACCTCAATAGATTGATCCATTACTTTTCATTTGATTTTTTTTTTTTTTAGTTAGAGTCTCACTCTGTCACCCAGACTGGAGTGCAATGGCACATTTATGGCCACTGCAGCCTCGACCTGCTGGATTCAGGTGATCCTTCCACCTCAGCCTTCCAAATAGCTGGAACTACAGGCATGCACCACCACGCCTGGCTATTTTTTTTTTTTTAATTGTAGAGACAAGGTCTCACCAAATTGCTCAGGCTGGTCTCGAACCCCTGGACTCAGGCAATCCTCTCACCTCAGCCTCCCATTGTGCTGGGATTATGGGCTTGAGCCACCACGCCTGGCTCTTTGTTTGATTTTTATAACCTACTCCTCACCCCTCTACCAAAGAACTGCAGGTAGACCAACGAACGTATGACGTTTCTGATAATATTTAACATTATTGGAAGGAGAATCAGGATCTAGAACACATGATGATGGTAATTATAAGTCTAGAACTTCAATTTCCTAGTTACAGAGGTCAGGAAAGAGGTGCCACGGCACTTACTACTTTCATGCTGTTGTAGCCACACAAGATAACACACACACTCATTTCCCAACTTGCGTTTTCCATGGAAGGCTTTTGTAACCACTTGTCTCCCGTTGACTCGCAGGGCGTGCACACCACAGTGCAGGGGTTTTTCACAGTTGGCCTCTGTGTGGCTTCATAGCAGGTGTCAGCTATATTAACATCACGGCAAATGTCCTGAATCTTTCCTCATGTCGGGATCTGATGTGGGTCTAATCATGAAAGGTTAATATACTACTCAGAATCTCAGAATAACCATGGCAAGAAGAAATGTGACAACTTGTTCTGTGTGTGTGTCTACAAGAAGTAACTACTCCAGGCCAGGCACGGTCATTCACGCCTGTCATCTCCGCACTTAGGAAGGCTGAGGCAGGAGGATCGCTTGAGATCAGGAGTTTGAGATCAGCCTGGTCAACAAACATAGTGAGACCTCGTCTCTACAAAAAATTAAAAATCAGCCAGGCCTGGTGGCATGCACCTGTAGTCCCAGCAACTCGAGAGTCTGCGGCAGAAGGATCGCCTGAGACCAGGAGGTTGAGGGTGCAGTACCTATGCTCATTCCACTGTATTTCAGCCCGGGCAACATAGTAAGACCCCAACTCAAAAAAAAAAAATTAGCTGGATACATCCATCCAGCTAAAAGACTATATTTCAGGACCCTTGAAGCTAGGTACGGCCATGTGACCAAATGTTGGCCACGCAGATATAATGTAGTATAGATTTCCACAAAAAAAAAAAAAAAAAACTCAGTGAAAGGAAAATGGTACACAATTCTCTTTCCCCTTCCTATTTCTTTGTGTATGGAAAGTGGATGTGATGGCTGCAAGTCCAGCAGCCATCTTACATCCCAAGGTCAATGTCCTCACTCAGGCAGGTGGAAAACTGGAAGACCCCAGAGCACTCCTGACATGGAGGAGCCTTTACACCAGCTCTGGACTGCCCCCCTCCAAGCTTCCTTCCCAAGGGAGGGAAACAAACTTATGCATAATTTAAGCCACTGTGTTACTTTTTGCTTTCTGACACATCCACCCAAACGTAATTCTAACTAATATAAAATTTGACACCAAAAAGGGGATGCTGTATTAGCGAAAATATAGGAGTCAGGGAAAAGAGGTAGTTGAGTGGCATCAGAAAAGAAAAAATTATGGCCACACCTGTGAGTAGTCACTGCACCCAAGACTGGGCAACATGGCAAGACACCGTGCCTCAAAAATAAAAAAAATTTTAAAAACATAAACGTACTGCAGACTGGGGAATAGTGATTCTAGTGAAAACAGTGATAGCAGAACTTTGCAAGATGCCAACCTGTGGCATTAGTGAAAATAGGAAAGTTCTAGATTGTTGATATGATTTGGCTGATTCTTGATATTTTCAACAAAATCCTACACAAAAGAGATGAACCCAGGCTACAGCTAGGCAGTCTGCCAGCAGGGTGAGAAGAAATACAACTTTGCCAAGAGCCTACAGCCAGCAGACTAGGTTTATGGGAGTCTAATTTGAAGCCTTTTGAGGCTAGAAAAGCTGGCTCGGTTTACTCAAAAGAGTAACGATCGCTGGGCTCGGTGGCTCAGCCTGTAATCCCACGCTTTGGGAGGCCGAGGTGAGTGAATTGCCTGAGCCCGCGGGTTCAAGACCCGCCTGGGCAACTTGACGAGACCTCATCTCTATAATAAATCAAAAATTAGCTGGGCGTGGTAGCGCGCGCCTGTAGTTACAGCTACTTGGGAGGCTGAGGTGGAAGGATCACCGGAGCCCAGCAGGTGGAGGCTGCAGTGGCTGGGAGCGGCCACTGCACTCCAGTCTGGGCGACTGAGTGAGACTCCAACTCACACACGCAAAAAAAGAGTAACGATCCGTTTGTCGTGGCCAGAGGCAGGAGCACAGGCAGCCTCCGTTGGAGATAAGACCATGACCCCATACCTTCTTCAAGTCCTCCCTCTAGGAGTTTTCTGTGAAATGTGCAAGCAGTTAATTAGCAAAGATCATCATGCCTATTTTTCAGATAGTCTCAAGTTAATTTGGGGGAAGAAGAGTTGGCAAAGCCCAGAAGCCTTTATTTAATGAACTACAGACACTAAATGCAACAACTATATGAAGACAAGAACTCTGTTCTGGGTACTCACATGTAGGATGGAATAATAGCAATCAGATGGGAAGCCCCCTCAGTTTTAGCGATTTGCATTGCCAGTGAAACCCCAAGCCTAGCATCATGATGCTCCAACCCCTAAAACAATTCAAGTCTCCAAACTTATGCCAAAAGCAATGGTGTGAATGTGGCCCCCAAAGAAAGCGTACGTCCTAATGCCCACCTTGCAAAGACTGTGGAGGAGAGGGGACCAGGAAGAGCATCCAAGAGGGCAAAACCAAGGGCTCGTAAGGACAACAGCCACGGAAATCACTCCATGCCTGGGTTGAAGTCTCCCCTGTTCGAGCCCAGCATGATTTAAAAGTTGCTCTGGCCCCTGTGTTCCTGAGTTTCCCCTTTTCTGCATGGACACCATATTGCAGCCGCTATGTTCCTACTCCACCCTGGAATATTGAATGTGATGAACAGATCATTTTTTACCGGACCATGATGCTCTACTCTGGGATCTGAGGATGCCAACTGCAGAGCACACAGACACCCTGAACCCTAAGCTGCAGGCTCTCACTGCTTTGCACTTTGGGGGTGTCTCCAATGAGGGAGTGTGAGAGGGTCCTACATATGAAAGGAAAGATGAGGTCAGGCATCCCATGCCTGTAATCCCAGCACTTTGGGAGACTGAGGCAGGAGAATCACTTTAGCCCAGGAGTTTGAGACCAGCCTAGGCAACACAGTAAGACCTCGTCTCTATAAAAAATAAAAATAAAAATAAATTATCTGGGCATTGTAGTGCATACCTGATGCCTGTAGTCCCAGCTACTCAGGAGGCTGAGTTGGGATCACTTGAGCCCAGGAGGTCAAGGCTGCTGTGAGCGGGATCATGTCACTGTACTCCAATCTGGGCAACAGAATGAGATCCTTTCTCAAAAGACAAATAAAACTTTTTAAAAAATAGGCAAATCTTAGGCTGGTCACAGTAGCTCACACTTCTGGGAGGCCAAGGCAGGAGGATCGCTTGAGCCCAGGAGTTTGAGACCAGCCTGGGCAACATAGCAAGACCTTGTCTCTACAAAAAAAATCAAAAAATTAGCTGGGTGTGTTGGCACGTGCCTGTAGTTCCAGCTACTCAGGAGACTGAGGCAGGAGGATCGCCTAAGCCCAGGAGGTTAAAGTTGTGGTGAGCCATAAAGGTGCCACTGCACTCAGGGGGAAAAAAAGAAGAAGAAAGAAGGAAAGGAAAGATGGATGTGAACATCAGGGGAGTCCATGGAGCAGACTGGTAGAGACTGGTAGTGTCCTATTCACACCTTTTGTAACAGGGCCCTTGGTTTTTTAACTGGATGTGGCACCCGTTGAACAGGCATTGGGAAGGCACATAAGCCAAGCAGCATGCCGGGAAATGGAAAAAAGGAGATGGGGACAGAGACATGCAAAGTAGTTGCTACTCGATTTGGTGACGAGATCCTGGAAGCAAAAGAAAGAAAAATACAAACTATGACTCCACGGTCCCACTTAAATGTCTGTGGAGTGACCATGTCAGGAACAGAAACTGGAAAACAGGGGGAAGAGCAAGGCTGTAACAACCACAACTGGCTCTGGTCTGAACACACGAAGTGTGAGTTGCTGGCAAGACACCCAGGTTGGCATCTGACACACACTGTGTCACTGAGGACAAAGAGAAGTAGATTGCGGATGGGAAAACTGTCTGCCAAGGATAATAGTTATGACAGAGAAATAGGAAGGATCATCATGAGAAAGTCAGTAGTCGAAGGAGAAAGCCAAGAGCTGTCTAATAAGATCGAGAAATGTATCTTGGAAGACCTGCCCTGTCTGGCCAGTCGAGTCTAGAAGAGTGGTTCTATTCAAAACTTCAAATGTTCCCATGGAGAAGCCACTAAGAGAGAAGCAGCACCCACTAATCCCCAGGGTCTCTGATCTACACTCTCAGAGTTTTATGGTGTTATCAGCTGGATTGTGTCTGCCCTATAATTTGTACATTGAATCCCTAATCTCCAGTACCTCAGAATGTGACTGTATTTGGAGACAGGAACTTTAAAGAAAGAATTACATTGAGGTCAGTAAGGGGGAGCCTTAATCTAATTTGATAGATGTCCTCATAAGAAGAGGAAATTTGGACACAGAAGGGACAGCAGGGATGCATGTGAGTCCTCAGGGATGACCATATGAAGATCCTGCTGGGAGCCAAGTTTGCCGGCCCCTTAATCCTGGACTTCAAGACTCTAGAACTGAGATAACATGTTTCTGTTGTTGAAGTCACTCAGTCTGCAGTATTTTATGACAGCAGTCTGGCAGGCTAAAATATATGGGGACTTATCAACTCTCAGGAACTACTAAATCAAAAACTCCAGGGATGGGCCCAGCAATCTGCATTTTAGCAAATCTGCTGGATAATTCTAATGCACTGCCAAATTTGAGAACCACTGGTCTAGAATATTCAAGCTCAAGAACAGAAAAGACCACAGAAAATTGATATTTTTGCCTAGAGTTTTCATATTCCTTTTTTTTTTTTTTTTTTTTCAGTCAGAGTCTCACTCTGTCGCCCAGGCTGGAGGGCAGTGGCACGCTCACAGCCACCACAGCCTCGACCTGCTGGGCTCAGGCGATCCTTCTGCCTCAGCCTTCCAAGGAGCTGGAACTACAGGTGTGCGCTACAATGTCTGGCTTATTTTTTAATTTATTGTAGAGATGAGATCTCACCAAGTTGCCCGGGCTGGTCTCGGACCTCTGAGCTCAGGTAATCCTCTCGCCTCGGTATCCCAAAGTGCTGGGATTACAGGCCAGAGTGACCACACCTGGCCATCATATTCTTTTTTAAAGAAGTCTTTAAGCAGAAACAGGGAGTAAGGGTGTCTTAAATAATCAACTTCTGTTTCCATTAAAGCTAATTCAGGTAATAACATCAGTATTAACAGAAGCATTCATCATGCATTTGGCTATTAGTTTCTATACTAGAGACCTGTCGTTCCCAAATGTTAGAATGCCAAAAAATAAAAAATCACTTAGAAAGCTTTTTAAAAATGTAGTTTCCAAGGCTGGGTACAGTGACTTATGCCTGTAATCCTAGCACTTTAGGAGGTCAAGGTAGGAGGATCGTTTGAGCCCAAGAGTTTGAGGTCAACCTTGGCAACATAGCAAGAACTCATCCCTACAAAAAAATTAGCACAGCATGGTGGTGCACACCTGTAGTCTCAGCTACTGGGCGGGGGGGCAGGCTGAGATGGGAGGATCACCTGAGCCTAGGAGGTCGAGGCTGTGGTAAGCCATAATTGTGCCACTGCACTCCAGCCTGGGCAACAGAATGAGACCCCAATTTTTTTTTTTAATGTAGTTTTCAAAGCTTAGATTCTACCAGCCAATGTGGAGTCCAGGTCTTAAACAGCTTTAACAAACAACAGAGAAACCTGAGGCAGAGGTCAGTAAACCACACATTTTCTTTTATTCACTCAAGGAGTAGAAAAAATAGAACTGCTAGCTAGATGAGCTGAAGAGGCTACCCACATCAAGTAAAGAAATGTAAATAGCCCAGAAAGAATCCTCAAAACACTATTTCAATTAATTCTCGATCTTCCCAGACAACCTTTTTCCTCTATCTACTCCAGGTGATAATGGTTGCAAGACTTTGCGAGGCCAGTCACTCACCCTGGGAACAGAGACTTCAGAGGATGAAACTTCAGGTAACACATTCTGACTAATGTTCCTCAAACTCTCCCACCACTTTCAGATGTCACAATTTTGGGTTCCAGTTGCATCTGAAGAAGCCACATCAAGGCAGGTCACAACTGGCAACATCAAGCAAGTTTGATTTTTTTTTAGATCTCAATCCCAGACCACTTCCTATTCTCCAAATAAGGAGAGTTACTCATCTTCGTCAGCACTCTACTATAATAAAATACAAAATTTCATTTTTTTGTCCAAAGCCACCATATCACATAACACTATGGAGAAATGCCCCATTTTACCACAAACCAAGTTTTAAACATATGTTCAACTATAGAATCAAGGCATACAAAGTTTTTGATTAAATAAATATCACTCATATTAAAGATATCTTGAAATAGCATCTACTCTCCACGTGGCTGTAAGTAAATCAGGAAAGATAAATTAGTTAATGACTTAAATAAGCACATGAACCCAGTCTTTTATTGGTACAGTTCAATGCTGGTTTTTTCTTCTAAGCAGTGAATTCCGGTTACTCATTCTTTCTTCAGTTTTTCAGATGCTACAGTCAAAACACTATCGGTGAAACATTTGATCATTTTAAAACTTCCTTTCTATAACCACCTTCCCACAGACAAAATTTCTATCCAGAATTTTCAAATTCAGAACTTATGGCGATGGAAAAGCCATAAGACAGAAGAATCACCCACTGACCTCCAGGGACCCCAAGTTACAGGCCTTTCATTCCCAAGAAAAAGAGGCTTCCAACGTCTGCCATGTTGTTGCTGTTGTTTGCGACCTACTTGAATCTAATGTGAAAATCTGAAATAATATATTAAATATTAGCAAAAAGTAACTTGAATTTTTTAAGGAGTTGGGTTCATTTAAGCAAACAGACTAAAATGATGAACTTGGCTCAGACACAAATGAGAGGATTAAAATTACACAGAAGAAAAGAGAAGCTGCGGAGGGCTATGATTCACAGTTTATGGCTTTATTAAAAAGCTCTTTGTTCAAAGCCAGTGCTGGTCTTTTGTGAAAGCCACACAGGTTTCATCTTCAGCCACGCTCTGTGGTTAAGGGAGAGTCACATGACTTTTCGTTCCAGGCTCCTGTGCTGGGTGGAGTCGTCATGAAGTCAAGTCTTGCAGTGCCTGAGCCTCATGGAACAACCTTGACCCCAAGCCACGTGGGCTAACTTCTTGCTTCTCAACCCCTCTGTGTCTCCCTACAATTCTATGAGTCCTCCGAGACCCCTGCGGAAGGGCATGCCACGGTCCTGTTCTGAACAGCCAATTCTCTTGTGTCACTTGCGTACTGCTGGGCTTGCTGCTGACTCCTCATAGGGGGGCTTTCTGTCTAGTCCCACAAATGGAGAAGGAGGCTGAGGGGTGCTTCAATGCCTGTTCACCGAGGCTACCTCATCTAAAGTCTCTTTTAATCTAGTTTTCATGAGGAATACTTATTCTCCCTATGACAATGACTTTGACCTTTTTCTCTTTGAGAAACAATAACCCTAGCTTTATGGTGCTGAAGCGCACCATTTTCCTGGCCTGGCTTTTTTTTATTACAGAGGGTCTCACATCCCACTCCACCAGAGCCCTCCCAGTGAGTGCTACAATGGTCACATAGTTAGTATCTTCCTACTGTCCAGTTTCTCCCTTGACCTGGGGGAATGGAGGGGGAGTTATTAAGCACCTAGAATTTCCCTTGCCATTGTAAAGTCATCCATCTATTCTAAAATAGGAGTCCCACAGTCTCAGACCCCTAAAGGACTTAAACCTAACCGCTGTTACAGGAGAACCACTGCTCCCAAGGCAGGGAGGAGGGAGTAATCTCTTGTAGATGAGGATGGTCCTGAGAACGCCTCACACAGGACATTGTGTTATCTAGGCTGAAGAAGAAAAAACATGATAAACTGGAAAACAAAAAGGAGACAAAAATAAAAAGATTGAATTGGTGTGACTCTAAAAGGTCCATAAATGAATAATGAAATAACTAAAAGGCAAATCTAATTGAGTTTTGCTTAAGCTAGCCTATTTAATTTTATTTTAATCTATCAGTCAGTTAGTATGTTTTCAGCACGGAAAATCAGGTTCTATGCTAGATGGTGAATCAGAAAGACACAGTCCCAGTCCTCGTGGGGATTACAGGGTTGGGAGAAAGAGCCACTAGAAAATAATTACCCAAGTACCTACACAATGTTATCCAAGAAAAGTGCAAGGTGCTGTGAGCATGTGTAACCAGAGTCACGGTTCAGGGGGTGGGCAAGGAAGGTGTCCCTGTGGAAGTGACTTGCCAACATTAGAAGCAGGAAGAGGCACTGTGTGGGGGGTGCAGGGGAAGGGTCTGCGGAATCTCTAGGAAGGAAGGAGGCTGGTGTGTTCCAGCAATTACAGCATGGCCCATGTGCTGTGGAGAATGAGCAAGAGAGTGGGGGCAGGCGGGAGGAGCAGGGGCCGTAACCAGGCCTCCCTTAAGGAGCTCATGAAGACTCCGGTCTTTGTCCTGGGGACAATGGGAAGCCATTCCAAGTTTCAGCAGAAACATTTTTTTAGATGTGACTGCTAGAGCCACTGTGTGGGGAAAGGACTGGAGAAGGACCCAGCTGGAGAATGAGGAAAAACCTGTTACATGTAATTCAGGTGAGAGATGAAGGGGCCTTGGACAAGGAAACTGTGGGCTGATTCAAGAAACACAGGATGAAAATGTAGCTCAGATCTTGTGTCTCCTCACCTTCAGAGGCACTCAATCAATGGCTTTCCCTCACACTAAGGATGGATGTCCAGATTCCTTCCCATGACCCAGGCCCTCCGAGCATCTGCCTGCATATCTCCCCAGCTTTCGTGGTGCCTCTCGTCCTTCTGCACACTACCCTGTGGCCCACCAATCTTGAATTCTCCAAGATTTTTCTTTTTCCTTTTTTTTTGACTTGGGATTTCACTCTGTGGCCCAGGCTAGAGTACAGTGGCAGGATCATAGTTCACCACAGCCTCGACTTCCTGGGCTCAGGCTATTTTTCCGCCTCAGATTCCTGAGTAGCTGGGACTACAGGCAAGCACCACCACGCCCGGCTAGTTAATTTTTTTTTTCTTTTTCTTTTTTTTTTTTTTTTTTGAGTTGGAGTCTCACTTTGTCGCCCACTCACGGTCACTGCAGCCTCAACCCGCTGGGATCCGGTGATCCTTCCACCTCAGGCTTCCAGGTAGCTGGCGCTACAGGCATGCACTACGCCGCCCAGCTAATTTTTTGATTTATTATAGGGATGAGGCTGGTCTTGAACCTGTGGGCTCAGGCAATCCTCTCACTTTGGCCTCCCAAAGTGCTGGGATTATAGGCGTGAGCTACCACATCTGGCCTTTTAAAATATATATATCTCTCACTATGTTGCCCATGCTGGTTGAATTCCTAGGCTCAATCTTCTAGCCTCTACCTCCCAAAGTGCTGGGATTATAGGCATGAGCCACCATGCCCGGCTGTGTTCTCTCCTTTTTCTCTGCTGCTTTCTTTGACTGAAGCATTTATCTCCCATATTGTCCCAAGGCTCATTTGTGTCTCAGACCTCCTGTACTCAAGGAGGCCATCTCTGGCCTCCATGTCTAAAGTATCTCTCTATCCCCTTCACTATTCTATATCTCACTCATTCATTCAATATCTATTTGTAGAGCATCTACTATATCTGCAGCACTGGAAAGATATATCAGTGTACAAAAGAGGAAGAAACAATCTCTGCCCTTATGGGGTTGGTACATTCTAGAGGAGGGGATAGCTAATGGTAACAAAATATGCAAACTCAATGTGTAAATTATAAGCAAATTATAGGGTACGTTAGAAGGTCAAAGCAGTTATGGACAAAAGGAAGGGAAGGGGAAATGGGAGGGGTGGGATGGGGGAGGCTATAATTTGAAATAGGAGGGATAGGGAAGCCTCTTAAAAAGAGGACACAGCAAAAACTCGATGAAGATGCTGGTCATTCCCAAGGATAGCACCCCCATGTGTTTCCCTCACAGCACTCATGACCATTTCTAATGAACTTATTTGCTTCTTTGCTTGGTTTTTGTCTCCCTCTCCAACCCCACATCACACATGGAATGTAGATCCCACCAGGGCAGGGACTGTCGTGTATCTTGTCCATTCTTGTATCTCTAGTCCCTGGTACGAATATTTTGTAGAATGAGTCAATACAGGAAAAAGCAGATATTTGAAGGGCCCTCCTCCATGTATTACTAAAAATACTGATCAAGTAAAATCAGGGTGCCTGATCTGCCGTGTTGATGATTTTCCAGGATATTCAGTGTTTATTTGACACAAATGTGGTAGCGAAAGTTTTGGTCTACTGGCACATACACTCCTTCCCCATTTCTCTGGTGACAAACTTCCTTATGTGGGAATCCTTCCTACACACTCCTCAGGTGAGTCGAAGCCTTAAACTACTATGGCTACAGAAGGGTTCTGGCATGGGTATGTGACCCAAACAGGGCCTGTCAGGGCAGAAGCAGTGGTTCTCTCTTTTCACTAAGATTGTGCTCTACCATTTTAGCTGCTTGCAGCTGACTTCTCTCCCATGCAGGAGATCCTGCCTGAGAATGAGATCGATGCAGAAGAAAATAGTGATAAAAGAGGAGAGGCCAGGTGCAGTGACTCACGCCTATAATACCAGCACTTCGGGGTACTGAAGCTAGGGGACTGCCTGAGCCCAGGAGTTCAAGATCAATCCTCACAACATGGAGAGACCTCATCTCCACAATAGATCAGGAAATCAGCCAGGTATGGTGGCACATACCTGTAGTTCCAGCTACCAGGGAGGTGGAAGTGGATAAATCACCTGAGCCCACAGGCGAAGGCTGCAGTAGCTGTGATTGTGCCACTGCTCTCCAGTCTGGGCAACACAGTGAGACTCCAACTCAAATAAAAAAAAAAGAGAGAGAAAGAGAGAGAGAGAGAAGGAGAGGCCGGGGGCAATGGTAAAGTACCTGTAATCCCAGTACTTAGGGAGGCTGACAGGGGCAGATCACCTGAGCCCAGGAAGTCAAGGCTGCTGTGAGCTGTGATCATGCCACTGTACTCCAATCTGGGCAACAGAGTGAGACCTTGAATTTTAAAAAATTAGTAATAAATTTCCTGTGAGGTAATACAAATGAAGGAGCTCATGGCATAATAGAAGCTCAAAGTAGGGGCCGGCCCAGAAGGATGGAGGGCTATTGCTAGGATTTTGTCAGAGGAAGGAAGAGGAAAGGGAGGAAAAAGTTTTAGTCAGAGGGAAGGGTATCTCAAAGACCTAGGGGCAAGAGACCCTGAGGTCAGTATGTTTACGTGTGATGATCTCTGCAGTCTTGGGAAACATCACCGAATCACCTGTCAAGTGACCTTGCAAAGGTCACACCATCAAGCTTCAGCATTTACACGTTGGTGACACCTCACCTTCTCAAATCACATACCCACAATTCTCTCCCACACCATATCAATACCCATTTTCTTATTAAACATATGCAAGCAGGATAGATCACTTATTAATAATATTATTTAGCAGCCTGATTTCAGAATAATACAAATGAACACATTTCTATCAAAAGCTATAAATGTCTTAACATGCAAGCTGTGTTTATAACTTTGTTGAAATAATTTCTATCAAATCTCTCTGAAGACGAGGTTTCAGCTGCATGGCACGTATGTGGTCTAAACTAGACAAAGGCTATGTTTTACACCCTCTGTAGAAACTTAGAATCATATATTCCATTAACAAGCTTCTGCTGAGATGAAACAGTTGTTTTATATAACAAGATCATATATCTTCCAGCTGGAATCAAATGAGATTTTGAAAACAAAGTTATTATATTGTTAAATGGGACATATAAAAGACATTTTTCCTCCTAAGAATGTTTGTTATGAATTTAAACAGAAAATATTTTTATGGGAACAGCAATAATAACTTATGAACAATTCTATTTCGACAAGTTTTTTTAATGAATCAATATTTTTGCTTGTAAGAAACATTCCTCTAACTTGATACGTTAATGCTCTATAAAATATCTTTTAGTTGAAATATTGCATCACTCACTACTTCCATTTTGCCTAGCAAAGAACAAATCATGTTAATTTTGTGCAAACCACACATCTGTTTTATATGAAAGATCACTATTTCTCACTTGCTAAAAATATACACAAGAGCAAAAAAGCCTCCCCAAAACTACCCGGGTACACACTTAACCTTACTACAAACATTCTGTGGTCCTTGCATTGAGCAAATCTCCAACCAAATTCGTAGATGTTAATATTGCTGTCTGCTTTTCATAAAGAGGAGTGTTCTGTGTCTGTTGGACACGTTTTCAGGAAGTGAGGTAATCCTCAATTTTCCCTTAGGAAAGTAAGTCCAGGGCATGCTTAGAAGTGGCTTGGTGGGGCCCTCGACTGAAGGTAAAGAGAGGTGATTAGCGTATGATGAAACCAAGATAAGACTGAACTCAAAGGCAATCAGTATAAATGTTCCAAGACACTGACGTCAATTAGACTCCGTGAAGAAATAACTGTAGTCTGTGGCCTTGGGATTAATAAATCATTATTGATCATACAATTCTTTCCTTCCCTTGTCTCCACAGGCCCTTCGTATAGAAAATGCCCTCCCTCCTTATGTCCCATGTCCTAAAATACTTCAAACCCTTCCCTGCACTGGTTGTAATACATGAACTGAATGTTCTTCAATATCTATTGCTTGAGGGCAATCAAAAACTGCATTAAGTGAATTGAAGGATGTCTTCGCCAATACCCACATTTCGTGTCATATGTTTATAATCACAACAATTATGCCTAAGACCAAGGCTCACATTCCTTCCCTGAAGTTGTGGTTCAGAAGGGACTGAATGACATTCCTTGAAGGTTCTAGCCATTTCCCATTTCTCAATTAAGAATTTAGAGGTCAGGAGTGCTGGTTTACTCCTGAAATTCCAACATTTGGAAGGCTGAGGCAGGAGGATTGCTTGAGGACAGGAGTTTGCGACCAGCCCGGGCAACATAGTGAGATCCTCATCTCTACCAAAAAAAATTACTTAAAAAATGGCTGGACACAGTGGCTCACATCTGTAATCCCAGCACTTAAGAGGCGGAGCCGAGAGGATTGCCTGAGCCCGCGGGTTCAAGACCAGCCTGGGCAACATGGCAAGACCTCATCTCTACAATATATCAAAAGATTAGCTGGGCATAGTGATGCATGCCTGTAGTTCCGGCTACTTGGAATGCTGAGGCAGAAGGATCGCCTGAGTCCAGCAGGTCAAGGCTGAAGTGGCTGTCAGCGTGCCACTGAACTCCAGTCTGGGCGACAGAGTGAGACTCTGATTCAAACAAAAAAAAAAAAAAAGAAAGAAAGAAACTTGGAGGTTACTAAAATCCTGGGTTTCTGGTACTTCCTGATTTTTATCCCTAGTACCTGAACAAGAAAGCAACCCCCACAGGGGTTAATTGACAAGCAGGAAGAGTTTATGCCCTGGGAGAATCTTGGCTTAATAAAAACACTCCAGCATGCCAAAGATGCATTGAAAAATATTTTATTATCTCTACTATTTACTTAGCAGTTCAGTTGCCAATTATTTTGTAATTATTAATTCGTGCTATGCTTTGACTGAGGTTATGGGACGCATTTCATCCACTTTACATTAGGGAAACTGAGAATCAGATTTCGTTGAAGTAATCAGTGCTACCCATGGGACATGGAGGGAGAAGGTAGCCCTAACCCTAACTGTGGTCATGCTTTCCTTCTGGAATCGCTCTGAATTAATAGCAGTAAATACCTTATATTTACATAGCATTTTCCCAGTCAACAAATGCGTTCACCAGCTTTATCTTATCTTTTTTTTTAACTTTTAAATTTTTTATTTTAAAATTGTGGGGTACAATTCAGGGTTAGGTATACAAATATTCATTATGCAGGTACCTTTGTTGATGAGGTGTGCCCCCTCCATCCCCAGGCAGATTTCCCACTACTGCCAATTCCACCTCCCTGCGCCCCGCAAACATACACCCGCAGTTTCCTGCTACTGTCAATCTTTTTCTTACAGTATTACGATAGTTGTTTAAATTTCACTTACGAGTGAGAACATAAGATACTCAGTTATTTGCATCTGTGAAAGATCATTCAGTATTATATACTCTAAGTCCATCCAGGTTGCTGTGAAGTTCATGATTTTGTTCTTCTTTATGGCTGTGCAATATTCCATTGTGTATATGTGCTACATTTTTTAATCCAGTCCTCTTTTGATGGGCAGCACGGTTAGTTCCATGTTCTTGCTATTGTGAACAATGCCGCGATAAACATATGTGTGCAGGTATCTTTTTTATCAAGTGATTTGAGTTCTTCTGGGTATATTCCCAGTAGGGGGATTGCGGGGCCATATGGAAGGCTGATTTTTAGAACTTTTAGGAATCATCACACTGTTTTCCATAGAGGCTGTATTTATCTTATTTAATCTTAACAGTGGCCCCCTGCCAATACAGCAGACATGTTCATTCCCATATTTGGAGGAGAAAAACAAAACTTCAGAGAGAGTCTGTGTCAGAATGCACATCTGGTTCCAGGTAAAGAGATTTGAAGCTTTAGGTCTAATAATATCATCCTCCAAAAGGACATCCAAATGAAGCCACTTTTCACCATCCCTATAACCCGCAACATGGCCCAACTTGTCATTTTCCATGTAGACTCTACGTGAGGCCTCTCCTGCCTCTGTCCTTCCCCTGAGAGCCTGCACTGCCAGTCTGGTTTTTTAATATCATGTCTCAGGTCACGTACCCGCCATGCATGGAGCCCTCCAATGGTGTCTCATACCAGTAGAGCTCCTCACCATGGCCTTAGGGCCTCCCTGGTCCATCTCCTAAGCATCGCTACAGCTTCAGGTGAGGTCAGCTCTCTGTTGCTAAGCATAGTAGACTCATCCCACCTGAGAGCTGCTGTGTGTGCGTCTTCTATGAGCCTAGAATATGAGTCCCCATGTCCCCAGGGCACCTCACCATTCAGGCCCAGTTCACATGTCAAGTCCTGAGCCTTCCTTGACCAAATCACTCTTCAGCACCGTATCACCTGGTGGTGTTAACAGCATAGCTATTTGAAATGATCTTGTTTATTTTCTCTTGTCCCTCTCCATACACGTGTCTTGTTCCCTAGTATCCTTTATTCCTAACGTCTTGACGCATATGTAATTGACATGCAATGTAATCTTTCGAATGAATTAACGAATAATATGCTGGGCGCAGTGGTTCATACTTGTAATCCTAGCACTTTGGGAGGCCAAGGTGAGAGGATTGCTTGAGCCCAGGAGTTCAAGACCAGCCTAGACAGCACAGACCTCATCTCTACCTAAAAAAAAATTAGCCAGGCATAGTGATACGCACCTGTAGTTTCAGGTACTCAGGAGACTGAGGCAGAAGGATCTCCTGAGCCCAGCAAGTCGAGGCTATAGTGATCCATGATTGTGCCACTGCATATCAGTCTGGGTGACAGAGACTCCAACTCAAAATATATATATGGTAGACAATTTTATATCCACATAATAGATCTATCTAACTGAATGATTACAAATCTTGTATCTTATTAATTTCCTACTGCTGGATAATCAGGGTGTTTGCAATTTCTTGCTATAATAAACTGTAGAAAAACATTCACCTTTGTTCTTATATCCTTGTGCAAGTCTTACTGTAGGGTCAATTAGGAATGTAGGTTTTGAGTTTTGATAGCTACTAGTAAATAAGTAATATAGTTATCCTTTTCATCTTCCTTTGGCATATCAGGGTCAAAAGTGATTGGTTTGTGTTTTTTTTTCTAGATTTGTACATTTTTTTCCACTACCTTCCTCTTCTAATTAATATCTCCTATTAATCCATAAAAATAAAGCTTTTTATCTACAAAAATAAAAGATATAACAATTTTCCATTTTATCATGTGACCAAAAGTCTAGAGTGACAATTGATAATTTGTCACATGAGTCCATATTATGCTCAGGAGTAAGACATACTTAGTAAACACCGTGCAAAATTTGTGAATTTAAAAAAAATTATTATAATTTTCTTTTTCTTTTGTAGAGACAATATCTGGCTATGTTGCTCAGGTTGGTCTCGAACTCCTGGCTTCAAGCAATCCTCCTGCCTTGGCCTTCCAAAGCGCTGGGATTACAAATGCGCGCCACCACGCTCAGCCACAACCCTTTTTTAAAACAAGAAGTCTATAAGAAAATGTCAACATTTTCAATAGTCTATTGAGGCTGTCATTCTTGCTGGTTTCATTATGCCGCCCAGTCATCGCTTAACAGTATTTAAATCACTTGGAAAGACTCTAGTCTGTAAATCTGATTTTTATTGCTTTTATAATTACCCCCCTCAACTGACTGAAAAAGAAAGGAAACTGTAATACTTGAAGAATTAACAAAATTGACTCCATTATCGTGCCCAATTAACTCTTCTCATTTCTGCTGCTGAGGAAAGTGCCTCCAGGGCTTTGCCAATCAGGTTTAAATCTTAGGTAAATCCAAATTGTCATTTAAAGTATTCAAAAGAAAATTAGGTGTCAATTTGGCCTCACACTTGCCCTGCTGAGAGCTGGCTCTCTCCAATTTCAGGCTCTCAGTTTCTTTTCAGGAATGTGTTTTAAATCTCAGGGAATATAATCTTTTGTGATTAGACCGATCCTACTTTTGAAGAAAGTTATCTGCAACCTTGCTGGGGTTGCCCATTAGTGCCTACACAACATGGCAGTGCCCTAACCCCCTTTCTCTGATGTGGGGTGTCTTTTGGTCATCTCACAATAGGTGTGAATGAAATCATATTGCGTTCGTATTTGTGATAGAAGCATTATTGCTCACCCCAAAAATTTGGAGTTAACCAAAGTTCCATTCAACTGGTTGTTTGCTCCTCCATGAAACCGGTAGAAAATATTAAAACCAGCAGGGCGTGGTGGCTCACGCCTATAATCCCAACACTGGGAGGTGGAGGTGAGAGGATTGTCTGAGCTCTGGAGTTTGTGACCAGCCTGAGCAACATGGCAAGACCTCATCTCTACAACAAATAAAAAAATTAGCTGGGCATGGTGGCGCAGGCCCGTGGTTCCAGCTAGTTGGAAGACTGAGGCGACAGGATTACCTGAGTCCAGCAGGTCGAGGCTGCAATGGCTGTCATCACGCCACTCCATTAAAGCCTGGGTGACAGAGTGAGACTGTAACTAAAAAAAGAAAAAAGAAAAAGAAAAACCAGGGTTTCAGTGCTTAATATTTGGTTCCTATATACGAGATACATATTTTTGTATTGCTTTTTAAAATTTTTCTCAAAAAAGTTTTACTTACAAACATGTAAGTTTTCTAGGTGACTTAATTATAAGACACGAATCCACCTTACTGATAAGTAATTTGGTATTCTTTTCATCTTCTTTTGGCATATTAGAGCCAAAAATGTGGTTGGTGGGTTGGTTGATTGCTGTTTTTTTAAGTTTCAATATTGTATGCTAGAAGTAGCCACCACTTTAAAATGGTTCCAAATTGCTTTGGCCTTTCCTGGTCATGTATGCCTCGAATCTTATTCTCTGCTATTGAATGAACACAGAAATGGAAGTAAATTACTTCAAAACTGTCCCATGGACAGGAGGGTCAACACTTGGGCCATCGCAGGAGTCCAGGACCATCCAGTGTTTAAAGACTTCCCAATAGGATGCTGGGAATTTGCCACAGCTGGGAGAGACATGAGCTGAATTTCTCCCGGTGACCCAGAGTGTACTGGTCATTCAAGAACAATACAAACATTCAAAGGAATGGGTCATTTGGACATAAAAGTCCCATTTTCCATTTGTAAAGAAACCCCAGAAATTTACTTTTTCTCTGCCTTTAAAGTTCTGACTGTGCTTAGAAAATGATCTTTACTCATGATCCACAATAGTCCTGGATCACTTTTAATAATATCCCTGAAACATGAACTTTTTTTTTTTTTTTTGAGTTGGAGTCTCTGTCGCCCAGACTGGAGTGCAGTGGCCACTCCCGGCCACCGCAGCCTCGACCTGCTGGGCTCGGGCGATCCTTCCGCCTCAGCCTTCCAAGTAGCTGGAACGACAGGTGTTCGCTACCACGCCTGGCTAATTTTTTTATTTATTTATTGTAGAGATGAGGGCCCGCCAAGTTGCCCAGGCGGGTCTCGAACCCACGGGCTCAGGCAATCCGCTCACCTCAGCCTCCCAAGGCGCGGGATTACAGGCTAAGCCACCGAGCCCGGCTACCTCTCTTTTCTTGTTGAAAATAAGAGGATCGGCTGGGCTTGGTGGCTCAGCCTGTAATCCCAGCACTCTGGGAGGCTGAAGCGAGTGGACTGCCTGAGCTAGCGAGTTCGAGACCACCCAGGAAACTTGGTGAGACCTCCTCTACACAATAAATCAAAACTTAGCCGGGCGTGGTAGCATGCGCCTGTAGTTCTGGCTACTTGGAAGGCTGAGGCTGAACGATTGCTGGAGCCCAGTGGGTCAACACTGGGGTGGCCGTGAGTGTGCCACTGCACTCTAGCCTGGGCAACACAGTGAGACTCCAACTCCAAAAAAAAAAAAAAAGAAAAAAAAGAATTATAAGACCACGGTTTTCTAATATGGTTTCAAAAGAGATTTTATCATTATTTTAATTTTAGATTATTGATCAGTACTGGCCCTCTAGATAAGCTTCCTACTGATACACCTTCTGTGTGGTAGGAAACATCTTAAACAAAGGTCTGGAACTCACACATCTCTCCTGCTTCCCACAGTACTGACCCATGGTCCCCATAGGCTTACGTTTTTTTTTTTGAGATAAGATTTCACTCTGTGGCCCAGGCTGGAGAGGCATGATCATAGCTCACTGTAGCTTCTAACTCCTGGGCTCAAGAGATCCTTCCATTTCAGCTTCCCAAGTAGCTGGGACTACAGGTGTGTGCTACCATGTGCCCAGCTTGAAGGTTTAGGTTTTTTCTTTCTTTCTTTCCTAAGGTAGAAATGAGAGCTGCTAGGCGCTGAAACTTATACATCTTCCCAAAGGGTGTTTTGCACGCACTTCTTACTCAATCGTCACACCTATCCTATGGGGAAGTACTAGATAATTATCTCCCCCCTCCCTTTTTATTTTTGAGTCGGAGTTTCACTCTATATTCAAGCTGGAGTGCAGTAACAGTCACAGCCACTGCAGCCTTGACCTGCTGGGCTCAGGCGATCCTTCCACCTCAGCCTTCCAAGTAGCTGGAACCACAGCATGTGCCACCATGCCTAGCTAAGGTTTTGATTTACTGTAGAGACGAGGTCTCGCCAAGTTGCCCAAGCTGGTCTCAAATCTGTGGACTCAGGTAATCCTCTTGCCTCAGCCCCCCAAAGTGCTGGGATTATAAGTGTGAGCCACCGTGCCTGGCCCCAATTTTTTTTTTAATAAATGAGAAAAAAGAAGGCTCAAAGAGTAAAATGAACTTGGTCAAGATCACCGAGCTTTGAACACAAGTCTAAGTGATCCCAAACCACTTGTTCTTTCCCCTCAATTCCCACTGCATGCCTGCATGACGTTTACTAGCAAGAACAGGTCATTGTTTACTGGAAAAGCCAAGGGCACATGGGTATGAGACAAGCCCTAAGGTTACAATGGTATCTTGTATAAGGAGACTACAGATGAACAATCAGCAAGGCCACATGTGAGGGTCAGGGCATCAAAGGCGTGGATGCCTAGGCTGCAGCTGTGCAGAATGCCTACTTCCCTGTGCTTCCTGGAGTGCTGGGAATGACCCAGAAAGAGTCAGGATGGAATGGGATTAGACCTGAGGACACCCAGGCTTACTGATAGTGCTAGAAACCTGCTAATCACAGAGTGACATTGGACTGGACACATGTGAGGAAGTAGCTGTTCCTGCCACCTTCGGCCAGTTGCATGTCTGGCGGCATAGCAGAAGGAAGCCTATTTTTGGATTTCCATGACATGCAGAAACACAGACGGGCTTAATGTTAAGCGTTTCACACCAGAACCAAAAATCATTTACCTAATCACCCTCTCAACCAGCCACTCTGGGTCAGTTTTCAGATTAAGTCAGGTAATGAAGAGAGTTTCTGTGCTGAAAAGAATTAAAACATTCTCGTCCTTGTCCCATCCACCAATGCTGCTGAGAGCCTTCCATGGTCTGCCAGTTCTGCTCTCAGCGAAGGGATCAGGGTATAAAAATAAAACCCCTACCCTCACAGAATCCACCTGCAACAGATAACTGCATAATCTGAGGAAGACAATGAGCATCCTGGAAGGCACCAGGGGCAGGGAGTGTGGAAAGGAGGGTGCTATCTGACACTGGCTTGCCAAAGAAGGCCTGTGCAGAGATGGCATTTCAGCTAGAACCTGAAGGCTATCTGGCAGAAGAGTGTTCCAGGCAGAGGGAATGCAAGCAGGACAGCAGTCTGAGTGGGGACAGGAGTGGGAGAAAATCTGAGAATCAGCTGGTGTGGGCTTCACAGCCTGTCCCAAGTCAGCACGCAGGGACAGTTCCCACACCTTCTACATCCTCAACTGCTTAACGCTCTGCCTAGAATGTCCTTTCTCCTCTGGCAATACCTACTCACCAGTTCTCCTTTTTTTTTTTTTTTGAGTCAGAGTCTCACTCTGTTGCCCAGGCAGGAGTGCAGAGTCCCGCTCATGGACACCACAGCCCGACCTGCTGGGCTCAGGCAATCCTTCCACCTCAGCCTTCCATGTAGCTGGAACCACAAGCATGCTCCACTAAGCCCAGCTAATTTTTTTTTTTTTTTGAGTTGGAGTCTCACTCTGTTGCCCCGGCTAGAGTGCAGCGGCATGCTCATGGTCACCGCAGCCTCGACCTACTGGGCTCAGGTGATCCTTCCAAGTAGCCGGAACCACAGGTGCGTGCCACCATGCCTGGTTAATTTTTTGATTTACTGTCGAGATAAGGTCTCGCCATGTTGCTCAGGCTGGTCTCGAACCCACGGGTTCAGGCAATCCTCTCACCTCACTCTCCTAAAGTGCTAAGATTACAGGCACGAGCCACAGCACCCAGCCTAATTTTTGGATTTATTGTAAAGACGAGGTCCCGCCAAGTTGCCCAGGCTGGTCCTTTACAGACGTGAAGCACTGGGATTACAGACGTGAAGCACTGTGCTCAGCACACAGGTTCTCCTTTCTAATACCAAGGGCTCTGGGAAACCCAAAGGATCTGGGCAAAAGCTGGTACAGGCTCCCTGGCCTTTTAGAGCACTTGGCTCATACTCTATTTTTTTTTGAGTTGTAGTCTCTCTCTGTCGCCTAGACTGGAGTGCAGTAGCCGCTCCTGGCCACCGCAGCCTCGACCTGCTGGGCTCCGGCGATCCTTCCGCCTCAGCCTTCTAAGTAGCTGGAACTACAGGCGTGCGCTACCACGCCCGGCTGATTTTTTTTTTTTTTTTGATTTATTGTAGAGATGAGGTCTCACCAAGTTGCCCAGGTGGGTCTCGAACCTGCGGGCTCAGGCAATCCATTCACCTCAGCCTCCCAAGGCGTGGGATGACAGGCTGAGCCACCGAGCCCGGCTGGCTCATACTCTATTACCATACCTTTTTTAAAATTTTGAGTTGGCATCTCACTCTGTCGCCCAGA